>JAGXCT010036855.1:0-34685 GCA_022495035.1 Philopotamus ludificatus
CATAAGGGGAATCATGCACATGGTCACGATCCTCAGAAATGAGGGAAAGTGGATTCATATATCTGATATAAAAAATATAATAATATGTAATCGCTTCACGACTCAAAAAAAAAAAAAGAGCTGGTAACTGCTTTCACATCTGTCATATTCTCTCACAGAAATGCCTACAGACTACCAGACCAATCGATTTCTGAAAAATTGGCAGGTGAACAAAGTTTATGCCTTTTATATTGCTTAAAGCATGGATTGCCTCTAAGAACCGTGACTTCTTTGACCGTGGAATCGACCGTCTTTCAAGCAAATGGAAATCAGCTACTAAAGTAGATAGTGACTAAGATCCGGAATAATCATTTAAAAATGTTGAATTTGTTTAAAAACGCCTTATAATTATGCACCAGCCTAATATTTCTTAGAATAATCTAAAATATAGAATTTACATGGAAAGTTTTTTTTGTTTTTTTCTTGAATTGCTTATAAATTATTCGCAATATTTAAATTTCGAATAATTTATAATACACGTTTCGTTTCCATTCCTCCTCCTTGCGGATTTAATAGAATTACAAAATTTTCTCGCATTTCGGGCGGTTTCTTTCCGGAATTTACTTTTCAGTGGAAAATAGGGGCCCAACCCTTTTCGGTACATAACATACCAATGTCAATTATTCTGATTAGCAACCCGAATCAGAATTTATAATATCCAACGGCATTTCAGTGGGACCGTGCATCCCTAGGGACCCGAGCGGCTGAACAATATTTATAACCGAATTTTATTACTAATATTATAAAATAGTAATGCGTAAAATATGTATATTTTAAATAAATAATCTTGCGAAATAATTTAGACGCGCGTAAAAGCATCCTGAGGATCGATGTATCTGCAACATAAATTAGATCCTCGGTTATTTATTCAGGATCACCGTGTCGCATAAAATTTTTAGTTAGTTTCTAAGACTACGTCACAAATTCACTGCATGTAGAACGGGAAAAAAAATACTATTTTTATACGGGATGTTCCGTAATCGGTATTATTGAAGTAAACTCATATTTATAACCCTTATCGCGATATTTTTATTACAAATAATTCACGTGTGCGCGCATTTTAGCCGGAAAAGGGACGAAAATATATTTTTTCAAATATCATAAATTTGCTGCCCTCAACATCTCTTATGATAATATTATTGATCCCTCGTGAAAATTTATTTTGCCCGGGCGCGGTTCTATGTTTTTGGAGCTGGAAAACTTTTTAATGAAGGACCAATAATATAGAAATAATATGGGAGATGCTCTGGGCATTCTACTCATACCCTAACAATATAAGTTTAGATAACAAATGTGGCAAATACAAGTGATTAGTAGCTTGTAAAATCACAATTTTTATTCATTTGTGGATGTTTTCTATATCCAAGAAAAAAATATTCAGATTTGGGCTAAATCTCAAGGAACAAACACCAACTAATATTCTTTCAAATTTAAATAAATACTTAAACAAAGTTTTATTGTTAAATAAATATCTAATAATATTATATTTGATAATTAATATAATAAGTTATCAATGAAGTTTATGTATATTTTTTTATGTTAATTTTTAGATATAACGGAAAGTAATGTCATTTATTTTGTTGCGTTACATTGAAACCAATTTATCACCGACTGCCGTCGCTGTTGATGTCATTTTAAAGCTCTGTTAGTAATCTTTCTTTTTTGACATTTATTTTTTGCCCCATAGTAAAAATGCAATGATTATAGATTGTTTGTGTCACATTTGTGATATTTTATGCTTTTTTAATTTGGTAAAGGATTGAAACCAAATGAAGCTATCTAAGTCATCTACAATATTTATGGAATCATCTCAAATCCTTAACAATGGAATAGATGGTTTCAAAATCTGATAAAAGCGGGCAAAAGGACAAACCCAAATCAGCGATTACAAAATTGGATCCGCGTAAAACAGTAAATCGAGGATTGTCACAAGAGCTCAGTTTTTCATGGACAGTGAAGGATAATTTTAAGATACGGAAAAAAAGACGAATAATCATCCATTTATCTTTATTGTACCAATATATAACCGATTCTTGAAGTATTGGTACTAATGATGAGGAATGGACCCTTTTCACCAATCCGAGGAGAAAAAAAACAATGATTTTCATCGAATCAGGTACATGTGTCTACCCTTGAGTTATTGTTGTGCCGAGAAAGGTTATCTTCTAGTATTTGATGAGAAGTTTTGGGAATAATTTACTACAAGCTACTAAAATCTGGCCTCTCGGTTTTGTGTCTTTAATAATATTAATTATGAACTTTTCAGTGAGATAATCTAAGAGATTAAGAAGATCTTCAACCACCACGATAATTACCTGATATTCTACCCTCGGAATATCATCGATATAAAATTTATTTCGAGATAAAAAAAATAATAATGTTGAACAAGTTCAAAATCACTAGGAGTTTTATTTTAATAAAAAATCGCTAGAATTTTACAAACGCGAAATTAAAAAAACTGAATATTCTGTGGAGAGAGATCATAGAAAACAACGTAAAATATTTAACAGTATAATATTGTAGTTTAAAAGATTTAATAAAATATGACATTTCCTTCCACTCAACTAATATAACTGTTTATATATGATTTTTTTTTGTTTTTCAATATATTTAAAATAATTTAATAACATTAGATATGTATATTATTTTTAAAATTTCATCCCAAACTTTGTTTATTTAGGGCAGCTACTTAATTGGGATGTGAATAAATGTAAACAATTGATAATTTAGGATTAAAAAACTTAAAGTATAATATTCCCTAAAGAAAAATATACTTTTCATAATAAAGGAGATATAATAGATCTATGTATTAATACTGCATTGTGACTATATTACTGTCAGGTGATAACTGGTCGTAATATTCATAGCCTCCCAAATGTATGTCATGAAAGTCAGGTTGACATCGTTGCAGGATGGAATAACTTAGTCGTATAATAATAATAATAGTAAGGATTTATTATCAATCATCAGGATGATACATTTAATAGAAGGATGTTGTCGTAAAAAGTACACTATTCAGTATACGACAGTTTCCAAGCGCCGTAGGGGGGTTAGAGCCTTAATATCAGCTGACTGGTCATAAAACTGTTTTGCTATAACTTAACCATCCAACTAGGCTTAGCCAGCTAGCTAGCGGCTAGGTCAAGTGACTGAGGGAGGCGTGTGCACGACGTATGGTGCGATTAATGACACTTTATCGTCTGGCGTAGATTTTGGGTTACTCGGCACAAGCCTGATCCTGGATAGTACGTTTCTTCTGGCCATGACAAATCCTTGAAATTTCAAGGAACGACCTTAAGCCGATGGCGACAATTTAAATGTAACAAAATTTATTTCACACGCCGACATTACTTTCGGATCGTCCTCGAAACGAGGCGGAGCGTTGACGGCGGTTGCAGCATCACACAAACCGTGTTTGGGTCGAATGAGATTCGCAAATTGCGATGATATTGCGACTCCGGGCGAGAGGAGCCCGGGAGCATCAGGTCGAACCCTAACCCCCGTTTACCTGAAGACGGATGGCGTATGAAATTGAAACGTAAACAAACCTGAACAAATTGCCAATGTTAAATTCATAAGACAATATTTCCCGGGCCCATGCGTATATATCGGAGTCGAAACGTGCGATTATTTATTCATATTTACTGAGATAATGCGAGAAACAACAAATCGACTAGATTTATTCCGGCTACATGTGCGGGGGCTCCCCTTTGCATAAACTGCCCTTGTATTATGTACGCGGCGGCGTTGTGTGGGCGCCTTTACTTTTTTTTTTGCGCGCCAATATAAATCTTTAACACTCCTGTCTGCCCGCTAAATCTATTTAAAGACGGCATTCCCGATACAATCGACAGAAAATATGACAAATTACATTTTTTAAAAGAACTTAAACTTGTATATTGTGTCATAAAAAGCACACATATCCCACGAACATCCTTACGAGCCGAATTCTTGATTTTATCATATACTTTTACTCACTAAAGTTGATCAATCGAGTGACATCATTTATTATTATTATTATCATTATTAAAGTGACCTATTAACCCTGAGGCGGGTCTTTTTCACCTGGAGGATACTTCCGTCTCAACCATGATGTCATGACTGTGACGGACATTCTCCAGGTTATCTTGGCTCTTCGAATACGGGGCAGGTCGCCAGCCATGAGCCCGGGAGCCGAGCTGTCACGCGCGGATTGTAACAATAATAATCAGACGAGGTTAGGGCCAATTCGTATTTAATTTACGTTCTGATCGGTTGCTACATGCACCTCCTGTAGCACACACGTCACTGAATTGGCCTGGATAGCGGCCTGGCTCCTCTTAGCTCCGTAGAATCTACGAAACCATGATTGTGCCCAACCGCCATCGCCGCCACGTCTGATACCGGCACGCGACAATACTTGACTCGTGCCAAAATAAATTTATGATTTAAGAAAAAAGTATCTAGTTAAGATTAAGGAAACCTCGATAGGATTAAAATAAAGTAGTAATTTATATGCGGTGGATACATCACAATAATATCTATAAGCTGTGTATAAATTTATAAAAAAAAAACAACATATTTATATTTTTTTAAAATCGCCAAAAACCAATCCAATATCCTAAGCTAAGTAAGAATGTCTAAAAATTCTTTAAAAATTTAAATAAAAATCGCTTGTTCTGACGGAGTTTATGTCTCAATTCTCTTCCCCTCCCTAACATTACTCTACTCTTTCAGACAATGTACCAGTTGGTCATCGATATTGTCCCTATTATACAGTTGTGCCAGCTCTTTTTTCAATTTTCGAAGCACTGAAACGAAATTTTCGGTATGACGTTCAGTGGCTTCAGCAGTTTGATCTGTGTCTTCTCAATGTTGACAAAACGCCGCATTTATTTACTTTGTTATCTTCTAAAATATTAAGAAGTCGTCATGTCCGGCGAATACGGAGAGTGACGTATTATAACGGTATTGCTTTATGGCCAAAATTTCTTTCCACGTAAATTATCTTCGGTCACGGCGGCTCGAAACCAATCGCGTCGTCCGAAGGGGATCTATTTATAATAGAAAATAAACCCCAAGTATTTCAAATCAAGATCTTTTTTTTTAAATGGATTATTCTATAAATAAAAATAGTTATTCATGATATGCTTCATAATTTGGATTTTTTAACTAATGAATATGACGCATAAATGACAAACACACTCGACGATGTCCCGCCGCAGATTGAAGACACGCCGTCGACTATTCAATTGCACGGTTTCGCACTCGTCACATCGTACAGGATGCAAGCGAGAAAACATATCGCGCCCGTGGCAACAGAAGCGAATATTTTTTTTCGCAATTCGCAGTCAATAAAGGTCAACGATTATTAATAATATTGATTCTTTTTAGATTTTTTAGACAAATATGAAATATCTGTAACACGTAGGATTTAAATTAAATGAGTTTTTCGAGAAAAATCAATAACTTGAGGTCCCAAATAGACTTGATCGGCACGGCTAGGTCAATCAACCATTGTACGCTTAATTAGAAGATTTTTATTTATCACGGGATATTAGCTGGGGAATATTTTACAAGTATATTAAAATGATTTATTAAGTATATGGAATTTATACTAATTTCACAATTAAACAAATACTTCCACAGATCGACTGAGGTTACAGTGAAACCTCGAATCATCGCTTTTATTTTCGTTAAATTGTCGATTGAAATCTGCTTAAAAAAATATGGTTTGAAACAGGGACTGAAAGGAACTTTGAGGCCTAGCTTATAATGGGGGTATTGTCTCTTTGAACAGGTCCATGTGGCTGGATATGAGTGATGGTTATGTGGAGGAGTTAGTTAAGAGGCACAGGGAAGAACTGACCACTCAGAAGTTGAGAAAGAGGAGCACAAATCTATGATAGATACCCTCTTTTCAGGATCAGAAGAACAGGAACACTTTATTAATCAAGAACATCTTTACGAAATAGAAGGATGTTAAAAATCCATAAATTGAATAAGAAAAGAATAACTAAACTAGTGAAGTACCACCACCACAAAACTCAGACAAGTTGTAATACCACTGTCGGGGATTAGCAGATAATGTATTTCCAAAAGAAAATTTCTTTGTATTTGAATAACCGTCAAATTGATGAACAAAACTGATCCTCAACATGATTCATTTAAGAAAAATAAACAGAAAAGAGACAATAAAAATAGGATAAACGAATTATAAATTGTCGCTTTATTTATTTAGGAAAAAAATTAGTATAATAGTTTTGTATGCGTCTTATTTGGTATAAATCTAGAGGAATGGATCAAGAACATATACTAAGAACCAAGGAACAATGTCCAATGAATTTATTATGACTATATTTGGTGGTACACGTACACACATTTTTTCATTATTAATTAGTTCATACAACAATACAAATTTTGAAACCAGATATTAGGTCAATCAATATTTATAAGAAGAGATTATATTCGACTGTATTTATTTGTCAGAAATAAAATAAATATTCACCGAACTTCCAGCCATGTAGCACTCGTTTACATGGAGCTAAGCCAAATTAAATTTGAGTCTATCAATTTTTCAAATAAGACGAAAGACACTCGTCGTTAATCAACATTTCGCACGGCAGTGGTTAGAACGGTTCGTGTTCGTTTCACCTGGTACCGCAACATGTATAAATTAAAATCGTGTTGTTTCATATTTGCCTAATAGCTCGCGCGTTTGAATATTTCAGCTGAAATATTTTGCATATACACATGCGTGATTCTAATTAAAACTAATCCATTTAAATATTATGTAAGCGGTTTTAGCACGGATGATTGATAATGAAAATTGAGGATTTAATTAAACGATGGATCTATCAAATTCAATCAGCTTACTGAAATGATAAAAAAAATCGATTCATATTATTTATATTGATATAATCGCATATTCCCTTTGGTACGAGTTCGGACAAAGCACCTCGCCATTATCATCGTCTCTAGATACAATCTAAGGGTCCTTAGCTAAAGGCACAATAGCCAGGGAGACCGTTAAAAGTAACGCTTCCGTTTACTCTGCCCTGCTTCTTTGCTAGACGCTCATATGGCCCATATCCGTTGTGCAATCTGTTCCTAATTATTATCAGCACTCCTTTGATATTATTTCACTTACAAATATGATTCGGGCTAATGCAAGATCGTTCATTTATATCGCGGCGATTTGAATAAAATATTTAATTGAGCCATTGTACGAACAATTCCGCGCTTAACCCGCTAAATTGAAACATTAAATCGGAGCCATTCAAATTGCAATCAAAATAGACTCGCGAACAGGTGTAGCGAATAGATGTAGATTGAATTTGATACCAAATTTGATTTCGACAACTGAGCCATTAATGACACGAATTGTAAACAATTACTATTGTTGGTAATTCGTGTTCTCCGTTTTATTATTGCGTCGGGTCGCTTTATTCAATGGCGACGGCAGCACTGAGCATCGATCACGTTTTAATTACGCGATACGGAAGACTCGTTAAAGCCCTAAATAAAACTGATAAAGAAAAATAAAGACAACGTCGACGTCGTAAATTATGTTCGTATGCATCGCAATCTATAAAAATGTTGCAAAGGTAAATTTACAACGTATGTGGACCCACCCAATACATTGAAGCCATATTAAAAATATGATAAATATTATTATTTTTATTTAAGTATAAACGAGATAAACGAGTTCGATGGACGCATATAATAATAGAGTATATTTTGGTCAATTGGGACACATCGGACCCGAAAATGTTATCCTAATTAAGCGCCTAGCCCAAAATTGTAAAATAATATATCACTAAATATGTATATATTATATAAAATATAATAAAATTAAGAATACATTTGAATATTAAAAATAGATAAATAAATAGGGACCACGCTATAGAAACGCGCTCTATAGAAGTCTAAGCACTGTTTTGTAAAATAAATGAAATCATTTTTAGTTTGTTCATGCGCACGTATCATATTTTGTCGTCAAACAAAAGGTGACCTTTATTTCAGGCGGCAATGTATTACATATTCACGAAATATGTAATTTGACTTACTAAAATGTAGCTTTTAATAAAAAAAACGCGCGCTCTAGAAGGGAGCGCTATAGAAGGGACGGTCGCACACGCCACTATATATAGAAAAGAAATACCGAAGTTGTTTTTGCTGGATCATGAATTACCGACACGATTGAAAACGATGGCAAACTGTTGACATTAGGGACTAATATTTAGCTACCGAAAAATGCTAATGTATCGCAATAAAACTGAGGCGAACTCATGACATCGTCGTTACATTTCATAAAACGAAATGGTATTCCATACGAGTGTAACTATGGTGTACTAGGTGTACTTTACAAAGGGCTAAAATTGAGATTAAAATAATTGCAACATGGGATGCTCAGGATTCTTATGAATAAAGGGGATGCAAGAAACATAAATTCAGAAGATTTTAGCCATTGATGATCAAAAACAGCGGCAGAATCAGCCGAGCCGACCCGGGGATTGCCTATTGGGTTTTTACAATTTTGTAAAGTACATGGTATTGACTTTTACTGCGTATTTTTACACGACTGATTTTTTTTCAATCACCGTTAATATATCTGCTAAAATTGTATTTATATTAAATAAATGTGGGTTTTTTCCAGAGGCGACTTATCCATATACAGTCCAAATACTGCAGAGCTACAGCACCCCCAAGTAAATTGAGGAAAAATATATTTGTATATATTAATATGTCACTTGTGAGACTCAGTTAACTTTGAGTTTGAGTTTGCTAAGATCCACGCGCTCAGCGAGTGAGTGTCTTGTGGCTGGCAAATAATGATGCTGGTGATGATATATGCATCTATTGATTATATATAATGCATATAAAAATATAAATTGAATTTAATTTTAGTGTTACGCCGCGCGGTGTAGAGTAAGAGCGCTACCAGCGTCGTGTACTGGAGGGATGCGGGATGATAGTGGGGTGGGAGGGGGTGGTCTCGTCGCTCAGTGCAATGTTGCGTTGCGGCTCGGACCAGTCCCGTGCCGTCTTTACTCTCTCACTTTTGAAATAAACCTTTTTTAATTTTTAATCTTTCGCAGCACCCCCAAATATTTTACACACAAGCCGCCACTGTTTCTAAAAAAATCTTTTGTTAAATAACACTGATTTCTTTAATAAAAATACGCAGTTTCTTATGACTCAACCTTACATAATAGTTTCTGAAAAGGTAGTATCGATCGGGTTAATCAACTCAATAAATCCCAATCCATGCTCCTGTTTCATTTTTAAGACGTAATATGTAAATATTTAGAAAAGCAAGATCCTTCTGGAAACTGATATTTATGGATCCTCATATAATCGATATGAAATCACACGGCATTTTCATCACATGAGCTCTTCGAAGGATTGATCGTCGCGTGTCGCAGACGAAGCAAACCGATTTTCCTGCTTTTCCACGAAATTAATATAATTATAAGGAAAGACGCTCTGCTTCAAAATTCAAAATACAAGTTTGATTAAAATTATTTTATTTGTACGGATATTCTGTTGGATGGAACCGAAATAATTCTTCTCCATCGCCACAACTCAAAGACGTACTAACATCCATCTTCTTGATGGTCCAAGTTTCTACAAGTGATATTTCTGTGTAACCCAGCGAAACACACTGTTACGACCTGCTCATCTTCATTCGCGATATTGCCACTTTAGTTTCGCCCAGTGATAAAACCATGATCTCACTCTGACACAGTCCAACACTTCCAGATATTGCTTGGTCCCTTTTTTACGATGCCACCTAATAAATCCTGTTTAATATTATGGCAATAACGCGAATCTTGGATAAATGCAATATTACATTCACGACGCCATCACTCACCGGCTGAGTGTTATACCCGGTTAAAACTACAACAGTCTGCTTGGGATAAGGAGAGCGAGGAGGCTGCGGCAGCCATGGCCGGGCAGGACTGACACATCGGGGCCAATCATTAGCGCCGTGATTAATCGAGCCGAGTAAACCGACTCCCTGAAGATGAGCCGCCGACTCCGCTTTATCACCGGCTCGGGCGTCTGCTAATTGAAGGGGACGGACCGAGACACTTTTTGCCGGATTATCTGAGACTTTATTGTCTCAATGGAAGCTGGCCTTGGTTTAATCCTGCCCAACTCTCGATCCGATGTGTTTAATTGACGTTTTTTCGTGAGTTGTCACATATGTCAGTGGTACTACGCCTACTTAATTGACCAATGATAAATTATTAAAATTCATAATCTAAATATTAATTATGATAAAAGCATAATTAATATCTTTTCCGTTTCAAACACTGTGGTTAATTACAGGGTAGCTTTCTCGCAAATTGATAATTATTGTCCATTCAATGACTACGTGTATAATCGATGACATGCAGCTCCATTAACTGAAAGCCAATGGACCAGCTAAATGTATGTACATGGTATAATAGCATGTAGTAGTAGCCGCAAGTTCAATACTACACCATTCAGTCGGCAAAGCCAAAATGTTCGAAGCGGCTTATGAACTTTGACAACACTTCAACGTCCGCGACACGCCCCGTGTAATATTAATAGTTTTAATTTTCGCATTTCCGACAAGTCATCCGTTGGTATTATTTTAATTATAAACGTAGTTGCATTCGAGACGTCCCTGTGGAAAATATGCCATTTTACAACTTTAACTAAATTAGTATACTTCATTTGAAAGTGTCATGGCGCGCCCTGATAGTAATTGGTCAAAGCCAAGCCCTGAAATTATTCATTATATTTTCAAGCTAATTAAAACAATACAATTTATGAAATTTATCTCAAAAATTCCATTTAGTAATTGGTTATAAAGCGTGATTAGAGTAACGAATTTCAGACCCATTGCCGGAAAATACTTAAAAATCAACAGATTTCATTAAAGATAAATGACCCGGTCGACCTGACATTCGTATAACAACAAATAGGGATTATGCTTTGTTTGGCCGGTTTATTTCCCTTTTAGACAATGGGATATATATTAGATCGACCATATAAATAACGCGACAATAGTATTTCTATTGTCTTTATTTATAACTAAATAAATATAATTAATTTTTGCAAAAAAACTTTTGGTTTCTACTGGGAGAACGAAACAAATAAGATACGACTTCTTTTCCATTTCGATTTTTTTATTGGCGAAAGCATTTTTTAGGATCCGGAATGGATGAAAATCAGAGGAATAGGCCGGATATCAAAGCATTACCAAATTTTCCGCTGAGTGACGAAAACTGTGTACATACGTTGTCGTACGGCAACCCTCCTATAGAGCGGCATTTGCGACAGTCACCACTATACTGCTCCTTTCTAAGGGACGTTTTCTACATTGTCCCGCAAAATTAAGGTTAATGCCCTTTGGTTAACAATAAAATATAACATTCACATGTGAACAAACTAAAAATATAACAAATTCATTTAAAATATGTGGATGGAAAAATAATTATGTGTTGATTTCATTTAAATTACAAAATATAATTAAAAAAAACCTATCCCTATTTTTTATGGTTGCCTATAAGGCGGGTTTCTTTAGCGCGGTTAAAATCTCAGCATAATAGAAGGGTTGATTAATATTTATTAGCAAATAATCACCGAATGTAAACGTTTGAAATGTGATGCTACAGAAAAACGTTAAAAATTGAGTACTTTAAAATATCAAAGTATCACCTTCTTCAGACCGTCATGAAGATAAAAGGTTTTTGAGGGGAACAAACTGTCATGGCTCCGCAATATTCGCAACTAGACTGGATTGGGAGCTCCAGAATTGATCCAGCTCGCCAAAAATCGACAAATATATGGAGAAAAAAACGGCATTCACAGTTTTTAGTAAATTTTATCTTGAGAATCCTGCCAGACACAGAAATATTTCTTTTATTAGTAAGATTTAGTTTAGCAGTGATTTAAGACGTTTAACCTATCCCTGACGGTGGATCAAAAACAACCGAGTCGTCCGAATGAATTCTTCATCAATATCTTGACATTTATGTAAAGAAATGGGTTATTCTAAGTACAAAAATAGTTATTCATGATATTCTTCATAATTTAGTCGATATTTTGATTTTTTAACTAATATATATGACGCGTAAATGACAAACACTTGCTACAGATTAAAGACACGCCGTCAATTGTTCAATAACACGGTTTATATTAAAAGAGTTAAAAGAAAAATTGGGGTCCCCATTGGCACAGCTAGGTTAAGAACCCCCAGGAAGGACCCATCTCCATTGATGTGTATAATTAGTATATAGAATCCACTTTTTATCATCAGTTTCAAATTGTCAAAACATACCATAGTTAGAGAGCCTTTAAAAGAACGCGCTGGTGAGTAGTAATTCACTTTTCCAGTGCAATGAAAAGTTCTTGTCGCCCAAGTTTTCAACAAATTCATCATCAGTGCCATCTCATGCATTGTGATACTTTAATTTTCATCTCTATAGAGATATGTAGGGTATATAATAGACTATAACATGTCTCTATAGATACATGATTTGTTAATATTTTCAATAATTGTTTTCCGTCCTTCCGTTTTCTGTACTGATAACGAAATGTATGAATATAAAAATACCGATTTCTTAGAAAAATACATTGAAATGTTTGTAAATCCTTTAAATTAAAATAAAAAAAAATATATAGCCACAAACGAATGCATATAAGAATCACTGTGTTGCGATATATGGGACAATCCATTAATTTTGTTGCAATCTCTATCGCAAACAACAGTTAAATGTTAAAAAAGAGTCACAAAATCCATAAAACATTTAAAGGATCGGATATTGGTAGTACGCGAAGCTAAATAAAACACACGTGCCTGTTCACGGCGATCGTCCAAATCCGCTGTGATCGGAAACAAAAATTGACTCTATTTTTGGGGCTAGCGAATTTTCGGAGCGGTTCCCGGGAATCCCGCACGGGTTGCCGGAGCCCGTCTAACCTCCGCCATATTTTCCTTTCATGCATCGCTTGCCTAATCGCAATTCGGGGCTTCTTTCATCAAAGTTTCAATATGGGCTTGCTGCCGAACGAAACTTATTCGATTAAGAATTGCTAAAAGATTAACCCGACATCCTCAGTAATAGATTCTTTTATAAATGCGCCCGTTCCATCGAACGCGGTTTCATGCTTCACGTACTCATGAAATTTCCTACCCCACTTTATTATTATCCGTAATCCCCGGGAGGTATCTGCATCTCGGCAACAGATTAGCACCTCTCGACTTGAAAGCCGAGAAAATAGTTTCATTCGTGAAGTAATCGCCTTTACTTAATTATTTATCAAGCAACTGAAGATAGCATAATATTAAATAATATTTTAATTTAATTAAGATTTATTGATAAGTATATAAGATATAAGCCACAAAAGACTGAAAGATTGGAAAAAACTATTTATTTTCTTGTTTACAGGTTATTGAGCATACCTTGGAGTAAAGAATAAATACATTGAATTTTTTCAATTATTGAAACTCCGGCAGCATTTAAATGATCCGTCACGGCGTCTCGAAAACAACTGCGTCATCTTAAGGGGGGTTTATTTAAAATAAAAAGCATACCCCAAGCATTTAAAGTCTAGATATTGATAAATTCTTCATCAATATGACTTTTTTTAATTTATTATTTAAAGAATAAATTAATTATTCTTTATATGATTCATAATTAGGTTGATATTTTGGATTTTTAACTAATCAATATGAAGCGTAAATTACAAGCGCATTCGGCGATGTTCCGCCGCTGACTAAACTCTCACCGCACGTGTCAATCGTATGATTTCACTCGCACTAGGCACATCGTATCGGATGCGAGCAAGAAAAAACAGCGCGCCCATAGCAACAGAAGCGAGTATTGTTATTTTTATTTTTTTTTCCGTAATTTCAGACAATAAAAGACAATGATTATTTATAATATTTATTCATTAGATATTAGGGATACGAAAAAGAGTTATCGGTCCTCATTTCTTTAAAAATGAGGAAGGTCAGCCAGAAATCGAAGTAAATAGGTAGGATTGATTTCAACACTACAAGCATGACGATGGGCCTTTTTGCGATAAATTTATCAAAACGATTGTCTTTCAGTGGCCATCTAGTATAATTGATCAATAAAAAGCGATTCCAGAATACCGCCATATTAAGATATAAATTGGAATACTCAAACGACGTTTTATTCGCTGTATCACCTCAGATTTAAATCGTAAAACTCCCGAGGAAACACGAATGTTCATAAAATTCAAATGCCATTTTTATTAGGCAATATCCGACAAACTACGATAAAATAAATTGTAGCTAAACTAGCGTTAAAATTTTTATCAAGTTTATAGTATTATAATGTATTAAATTATCCGATATTAAATTTAGATATTGAAGCTGAATTGTTTCGTTTAAAAACACATCAAAATGAATATTTATTTTAGTTTTTTTTGCATATTCCCGTTTTCCAAAGTATTTAATTGGCTTTTGTCAACAGAAGCCGAGCGTCATAATCCCTTTTCGCCTCTGAGGCTTATATCTTGGTCCCTAAACTTTTTGGAACAACGCCGCAATATAGGTTCGAAGTGTTTTCCTGACCCCATACTTAATTACCGTTTCAGTAGAGATGAAAGACGCGAGAAACTTTGTGTAATACACGTGTTGACGAACTTGAACTTAAAAGCTTCCGAATCTTTTTGCAGTGAGAGTGGAGTCATTGACCCCATCCGTAGGCGGTAAGTCCTCAGACGCGGATTATCTAGTCTGAGAAATACTCGTGCATAAGAAAATATTATACATACATTGATCTTAATATATGAGATTCTAAAAATAAAATTTGTCGACAAAATTCATAACATTTACAATAATAAATGTAAATAAAAAAAGTTGTATAATGGCGTAAAAATATGCTAAATTCACAGTACAATAGACGGTAGTGATGCTTATAGAATTCACACTATATAATTCGCACCTTGTATGTACTTTAAGTACTTACGTGTGGCTCTTGAATAAGTCTTTATATAGAATTTTATTCGGAAACAAGATAAAAATGAATTATTCATAATGTCTTCGGATCGCCTCCTTCCATTCAATGGACGAATAAGAGTTTACTGTGTTAAAATACTATATTAAATGCATTATTGCAATAATATAACATGGCTTTTTGCAATACTATAATCTCAGTAAATTTTCAAACTCGAAATTATGATTACAAAATAATTAATATCAAAATTGATTTCTAAATATTTTATACACGAAATTATCCGGGCTAATGACGGAGAGGGGTCGCGCTAATAATCTAAAAACACGGATAATTCGTAATATTCATTTTTATTTCTCTTTAAAATACATTTACATATTTTTAAAGCAGATTAATTATGGTTTGCTTTTAAGAATCTTTTATAGATTTTTTAATATTAATTTTCCTAAGAGCTATATGCATAATTAGTAAATATAAAGCCATTTAATTAATCATTGTATTGTAATTAAATGACCATGTAGTTTTGTTTTTTAATAAGGGATTCAGGTAAAAAACGGCGTACTTTAGGAGAGCGCTAGCTATAGAAAACCGCTCTATAGCAGCGATCGCAATAGGAGGGTTTATTTTATATTCTTATATTTGAATCCCCCTTACTCGACGTACTCCAAGAGAGTGTCAACAGAATTTAGTGGAGTGTGACTAATACGATTGATTTATTATTCTTTGCTTTCGTCCCCATTTTCTTTTTCTTTTCACCGAGATTGAGAATAATATCCGTATACACCCATACGTTAAAAACTAGGATTAAATTATTCGTATTATCACCACTTCACAATGTTTTCTTGATCGACATTTTCAAAGCCTTTTAAATTTTCCATTAGCTCACATATTTTCGATATTTCACTTCTCTTCAAATTCTTTTTTCACCTGGCAAAAGTTTCTTCCACTATGCCCAGTGTTCTAATTTTGGAAAATTTTGAAAAACTTGTGTAAAATCAATACAAATGTAAAAAAATAAATAATATGTCGATTTGTGATATATATCAATATATTTAATTAAAATAATAATCGGGCCAAAATTAGAATTAAAGTAGTAAAATTAGATATTATTTCGATAATGCACGTTAACCGCTACTGATTCAAGTTAGTAGTCGGATAGGTGTCCGACGAAAACTATGAATTCAGGAAATTCTTTAAACAATGACCATTACCTCCGTATGTTTTATACAAAAATATGGATGTAGGTAATTTGGCGCGTTGGAATTAATTAATTTAATACTATATATCCTTCGTTGAATAAATTATTATAAACAAATAGAATAAATCCCAATCCAACTGAAATACTATTAAAATTAACCAGTGTCGTGGTTTGACACTGGGGGGAATATTAGTGTTGGAGACTTATTTCCCTCGCATCTTTAGAATCTTAAACAAATCTTTATATGGATGAATGGCGCTTTGGAATCTTTGTCATGCCATCTATCCATCGTGTCAAATAAATAAAAAAAAAATTAATTATAAAAATTTACGCACTGTGGTGTATTTATATGGCTTATAAACGCAAGATTTCGGATCGTTTATGCTATATATAATCTTTAGATTATCCCGAAAATTGGCACTAGCCATCTATTAATACAAAGAGGATGCTTAGATAATTTCAGGGACACAGAGCATTCCCCGGTGGTTGCGGATCCACATGCTGCCCTTGTCCAATTTTAGTTAATTATAGCAAATGATAAAATAACTGATCCCGTTATTTATTATCGAAAAACATTTAACAAACAAAACATGTGCAATGAAAAACAGCGGTAGTCTAATAATAATAATATAAACTGTGTACATTTAAAAAAAAAGTTGCTTTATAAAATTATGGTTTTCCCCCCCGATCTCTCGCTCCCCTAATATTACGGCACACATCTGTAAATACTCATTCTTGCGCATTTAATTGTGTTTTCCGGGCACGTCTCTCGCCTAAATTCATAAAAAACGACGACAGTTTATCCGCCTATAAAATGGCATATTCGCAGGGAGCATAGGGGGCAACGGCAGCGCGTGTGCGATTGCGGTCGCCAAACCGCCATTAGAGTCGACATGGCGCTGCAAATTAAATGGCGACGAGCCCGAGCGGCCGCAACCGCATCTGCACGGATTAGGCTGCACCGACGCCCGTGACGTCAGCGGCGACGCTAGCTTTGACGTCACCCGCGAGCGTCGACCCCGCCATTTGCCTTGTTATTATTATTATTATTGTCATGATCGAGCGCGACGTGCCGCGTGGTGTGACCGTGCGCTGAAAACATCGCGGGACACCCCAAATTGCAGATCTTTTCGCGATGGGAATCGTGACTGTGCTATAACCGAGCAATGTGACGGAAGATTGAGAGTCTCCACCTCTATTTTGGTGTTTTTCACCACACACAACGTATTTTTTATAACATTGTCTAACAATTTTCCAGAGTCGTGCCGTGCGGTCGGAAAATTTTATATCATATTTCGGACGCAGTGCAGTCCGACGCCCTTTAAACGTTGTTATTAAGTCGCCTGAATTTGAGTTTTTCTTCGCTATATTTTTTTTTATTTATGTCGCGTTTAACGATTCAAATTGTTGGGTAGTTTATGACTAGCTTTATGGCCGCGTCAGTTGCGTTGGTCGAGTTGTCCGGGATGCAGACGGGTAGGGTTGACGGACAGATTCATTTGTAAAACTTCATCTCTTCAGCATTATTCCCCTTATCCATGCGACGCCCGTTTGAAGTCCGTAGAGCGTCTTCCACACCGCATAGGACACGTATTTATATACAGTAAACCTCCCTATAACGTTTGCGGCGATTTTTTCCTATAACATCGATCCCCCTATAACGTATTTTTTTTAAAACGCTCATTTTTATAAAAAATATTTTGTACATATCTGTCGGGGAACATTCCAGAAATATTCACACGATACAGTATAAAAATATGTTCTACTTTTATATCCATGGAACGAATTATAATCAAGTAAATCGATGCCCACTTTTTTTTAAAAACTATTTGATTATCTAATACACGTGCATATCTATTAATCTTGAAAAACCATAATCCCCTATAACATCCCCGTCCCCCTATAACGTGGTACCTATCTTGACGTTATATAGGGATTTACTGTTCATCTAATCAATACTTTGAGTTATGTTTTTTTTTCTCAATTTGTTAAATTTATTAATTATTTATTACTTTGAAATTCAATATCCACCGGTATTGGAGATCGATTTTTTACTGGCATATCCACTCTCCTCTACCACTGCACATTTTGTTCAAATTATTGTAGAAATAATTTAGAGCTGTATGGTATTTTTAGTCACCGAGTCGGCGCTTTTTCGGTGAAACCCCCCACACACCGCTACCGACCCGCATCCATCCAATACACGACGACGGCAGCGCCGACAAGGTAAGTAAAAGACTTTATGAATTTAAATTATCGTATATATATATAATCAATAGACACGTATGATAAACATTATGAAAAGGTTTTCTTCCCTAAAGATATAAAAAAAACGAAATAAGCTGTTGGGCGAAGATCAGAAAAAAAGGATACAGTTGTGTTAGCTTGGTGCGATAAGAAGATTTTCACAATGCTCAGTACAAAGCACAGATCGTCGCACAGATCATCGCACAGGTCATCGCACAGATTATCATAATCGGTGAGAAGAATATTTTTAGACAAAATTAAGTTCTTTACAGTTGATTGCGATTCACAATTATATAAAAATATGGTTGGAGTGGACACAGCTAATTAACTAACATCATCGTGTTGTTTTATGTGCAAGCCGTTAAAATAGTGAAGGAAACGGTTTTTTAGGGGCCCCAAATGTAAAATTTCGTCAAAAATCGATGATGCAACTCATGGGGAGTGTTCGTGCTACCGAAAATGCCATATTTGTTCATATATCGATAACAAATCGTGAACAGCGGTTAGATGGAAATCACCATTTTAAATATGAGAGTGCAAAGTGTTCGGATCGTGATACTCCAAGAAGCTCGGCCTTCGTCCTGGAGAGAAACTAATTTTAGAAATTATTTTGTACATATTAATTATTTATTTATTATATTATTATTTAATAAATACACAGAGCATGGGTTAATTATTTTATAAAAATGAACGCTAACTTGGCGCGCGATGTGACCGAGACGGAATATGTTAGAAGGCGATAGCAACGAAATAAACATTCGGTACGCTTTCGATATATAAGCCAGGACTTTTCAATCTTTTTTTGGCGGCGCATTTAGAATATAGTCTTGCTTTCCTTTTGTGTATCACACATCGTGGCCCGTTTGTTATATGTAAGCTGCATCATTTTCACGGGTCTCCAGGCGGAGGGTCCCATCTGAGACATTAATATTAAATGTTACAAGGGGTTGTCCGTTTTGCTTTCTGGGAATTGTGCAAAGCTCCCTTTCCTTTTAGCATATCCTACCCGGAGTAAACAATAATATTTTAATTGTATGCCTTTTAGTAAGAAGTAAAAACTGCGCACATTGCATCGACTACACATATAAGATTCGAATGTAAAACAGAAGATGAAACTGCGTCCGAGTTGTCATATAAGAATATTTTTTACAATAATATATTGAAATTATATATAAACCGGATATTAAAACCTTTTAGATACATGTATATTGCCCGGATTATATATTGCTTTGTAGTAAACGACGGCATTAGATTATCCGGCTTTGTCTAAATCATACTGTAATAGAACGGAATTATCTACAATTGATTATTATAAAAAAACTGTATCTAAAAAATATATTTCTACGCCATATATCTTGAAAAACAAAGACACGTTTTATATATAAAGAAATTGTATGATATGTAAATTTCTAATGAGGATTTCAATAAAACGCATTCAAAAAGTCACTGCGGAAATAAAATTTGAACAATACCGTCGGAAAAGCAAAAGAAAATACATTTTTATGCAAAAATAAGCTCAATACTTGTGCTAGTATTTGTTTTCCCTATGCAAATATGTCAGTGTTCACATAAAATATTTAATCAGATACTTGCAGAAGATTGGTTGAAGACTACTGCAATATAACTCTTTCAATATTGGAATAGAATGTACATGCGCAAGTTGTATGAATATCAAAAAAGTTACATATTTAAAGAAACTGTAATGCAAGTCACATTCTTTGAAAAAAAATCACTGCGCAGTTTCCTCCTGCCAAATATTGATCGTACACCATTAAAAATGTATGTGAAATAAAAATCGTTGTAGATAAATAGCTGGAATTAATTCATACGAGTTCATGTCATAAACGGAAGTGAATACCGATTGCAATGTCGGAAGCCATATTTAAGTATTCTTGTTCCACAAATAAGATGGTCATATTAGCGGAGCACGCGCGCCTGTCTCTATGGCGACATCTCACTCCGGAAAAATATTTCCGTCCCCGGCGGAGATCAAAAGGTTTATTGATCATTAATTTTTTCATTAAATAATTCCTCGGCAGTTGCTGGTAATTCCCGTCGGATGCCATCCAAGCCAGTCGCCTCGGGTGGATACTGCGGAATCTTTGATACTAACTTATCACTATGTGCATATATTTCTGCATTTCCCGTTCGCAAAAATTGCAATGGAAATATTCGGTTTAATCCGTCCGATTCCTATCCCTCGACAAAGGCATTAATAACGGCATGAAAATTTCGTGGAAAACTGCACGGAATTAATAATATCTCGTATCCTGAGAGTTTTGCACGGGATTTCGGCGAAAATCCAGACGGGGAGTAGCCGGTATCTGAATTAATTAAATAGAGTTCCGTAAACCTATTATATGATTATTACAGACGGAAAATTATTGTGCATATTACGGAAACGGTCAAATTAGATTTAATGCATCGCTGAGCCATTAGCCCAATTTTGCTTAAATATTAAGCGTGATTTTATCTTTTATAATCAAACAGGACGAGGATTTACAGTAGGCTATCATCGAAGCATAGATTTTACTAATATATACATATATAAAACACCAATACCAGAACTGATTTATTACCCAATATGTATGATTCCAAAGGTTTCTTGAAAATGAACATGGCAATGACTGAATCTCTTGATTTTTCGGGTAAATTTAAACTATTTTATTCGTAATAAAGTAAAATGAATTGAATGTATATAATTTTATTTATTTCCTGATCCTTAGAGTATTTTTAAATAAAGAAAATTAACAATTTAAATGAATAATCCAAATATAAATAATCAATTTACAAGGCGCTCTTTAATTATTTTTTATTAATTGTCTAATGAAATATTTAAAAACCTCTAAAGCAGCGATTTTCAACCGCTGAGGTACGAAAGGTTTCTAGGTGTACCGCAAAAAAAATAAGATTAAAAACCATTGGGTTTTTTTTACCGATTTATTTTTAACAACAGCTACAGATTGTTTTGTTGTCGTTATTGGATGTATAAAGTATATAGACCCAAACCTGTTTTGTGCGACTTTTTTTATGCGTTCTGTAAAAAATATATTTGAATAACAAGTTAAAAATTTGCAGATTATTTTGCCATAAATGTAAAAAACTGTTTTGGAACCAGCTCACTACAAAAAAGTCGCGTTTTTACTACCATAAATAATGATTAAAAGCAGTGGCGGCTCGTGGGTAAAATATTTAGGAGTGCTGTGGAATATTAAAAATTAAAAAGTACATTTCGCTCATATTTTATTTAAAATATTGATATAAAAAATAAGGTTAGGAAAAAATACTAAATATTGCTAATCCTTTAGGTGTTTAATACGGCTGAGACATGGGCAGGGATTATATACAGGTATACACAGTTATACGGAAAGGTACAAATAATGCTAAGAACGTCTGGAAGACGGGCAGAGCTTTAAAAAAAAATATTAATTTAAAAATAATTAAAATAAATTTAGTGAATAAAAAAATCAACATTTTAGGTATACTAAATATTATTTTTAATAAACTTTTAAAGGGTTAAGGTGGTGCGACAGTAGTACCAATGTTAAACAGGTATCCCACCGCTGCCTCCAAAATGTTAAGGAGACGCGCGACGATAGTCCCGATATCAGAAAAGGTAACCCGTCGCTGCCTCCAATTGTTGTATGTAAAAATATCTAAGCTTCGGTTCTTTATTTTTTAACTTGAGAATTATTAACATTTTAAATGGTTCTTTGAGTCCCATGTTTATGTCACGAGATACAGCAAGATTACTTTTCAGCGTCGATATTTTTATAGTTACTTGTCAAGTTTCAGAATATTTATTTTGGACGGTCTCGCACAAAAACAGATTTGATTTTAGCTTTATCAACATAGTTTAAAAATGCCACAAAAATTCTACTTTAGGTTCGAGGGTGAAAATCCCTTCTCTAGTGATTTCAATCCTATTTTAATTAGTAATTATACTATTAACAAAATTGTTTAGATAGAATATTAAGTACGATTTTTCTAATATAGCTTTCTACAAAATGAATTCATATAACTATATATAAATATATACAAGTATTACTTTTCTCATTGTTAAAACAAACTGAAGATTCATTATAAATTTTTCGTCAAATTTTTCATATTACGTTCGATATTTCTTATTTTATCAAAACTTTTCAGCCATTCTATACATTCTTTTTCATTGTATTATCTGTTTATTAGCCCCAAATGAGCTTTTGCCGAGAGAGACGTATCAATTGAAAATATGGATTACTGGCCGCACATCAAAGAGGCAAAAGGGAATTGACGAATATCCCCAATTGAAAAAGTTCCACCGTGAATTCTACTTCAGAGCTGTAAAAAAAATACTTCATTTTGACTTCGACGGAAACTCGCACACATACGTATACCTATAAAGCTATATGAACTTTTCAGTATGTCCTATACAGATCGTTCTTGAACTAAAATATATTTATTTTCAGACCGTAAATTTTTATTTGACAATTAAACTGGTTAAAAAAATAATTATTTTACATATACACCATCGATGTATTGAATTAGAGATTAATTTAGAGCGATTCCCGGCATAATGGTGTATCTGTACGTGACCCATATTTAATACTCGGGAAGAGTCCCCTTATTCAATATAAAAAATCTCCATATCTAAATCACCGTTTGGAAAAAAAAGCAATTTTTCATACGCGAAACGTTTGCAGGTGAATGTAGCTCGTGCCTCGTGGGAAATATAGCGCATGTTGAATAAATCATCAACCTTTAACGGACAAAAACGTTTAGATTTTACTCGTATTTTTGTTTTTAATGTTCGCTGTTTAGTAAACAAACTATCTGTCTTCATGACGAATACATTGAATTCTAATCAATAAGTTCAATCGTGTCTTGGATGATGAGTTCAAGAATAATCGCATCTTAAGTACACGCTTTTATGCAAATATCCGCAATTGTATATATTAGATAAAGCGAAAAGTTACATATTTTGTTACGGTATTTTGCAACCAGGTTGTCATTGGATGCCATTGAGTTAACACGTCGCGGTTGATATCCCTTTGAAGCCCTGTTGACATTTTATTATTTATTTTGGGCCATAGTAAAAAATAAAACAGCCAGAGATTGAACAGAAACACATTTGCGGTATTTTATTCTGTTTTTATCTGATAAAGGATTGAAATCAAATGAAGCTACCCAGATTATCTGTGACATTTATGGATACATATTAAATACTCGATAGTGCCATAGATAGTTTCAAAAGTTTAAAAGGTTAAAGTGTGTGAAAGGACGAACTAAAATTAGAAAGACCTCTTAAAATCAATGATGACACTTTAAACTCATTAATAGAGTCCGATTCGCGTAAAACAATAAAATAATTATCAAAAGACATAGGTTGTTCATTGAAGACATTGAAGGTTAATTTAAAAAAACACGAAAAAAAGCTGCTAGTGATATGCTGGTGATAAGAAATGGGTCTTCTACAATAATCCGAGAAGAAAAATATATTAAAGAATTTCACCGAAGCAGGTACCTACGTCTACTCCTGGCCCATCGTTGCCTGTAAACGGTTCTTCTCTTGTATTTGGTGGGATATTTTGTGAATAATTTACTATACATTACTGAAACCCGAAAAGACCGTTACAGCAGAGGTGTATTGTGCCCAATTAATAAGAATAAAGAGGTATTGCTTAACCGATCCGTCACGTCGGCTCAAAACCAACTGCGTCGTCCGAAAGGTATCTATTTACAATGGAAAAAAGACCCCAAGCATTTCAAGTCAAGAAATTGATGAATTCTTCATCAGTATTTTGATAATATTTAAAAAAAAAATAGATTATTCTAAGAATAAAAATAGTTATTCATGATATGTTTCATAATTTAAATTTAGCTAATTATTATGACGCGTAAATGACACGCACACTCAGCGATGTTTTGTCGCAGACTGAGGATACGCTGCCGACTGAATTCTCGCGGCACGTGTCAATCGCACGGTTCCACTCGCACTTGGGACATCGTAACAAATGCGAACAAGAAAAAACACCAAAAATTTTGCAATAGCGGACTATGATTGTTCATGATATTTATTTTAAAGACTTTTTTAGACAAATACAAAAAGTTTGTGATTTATATTAGAATAGTTATTCGAGAAAAATTTAAAACATGGGGTCTCCAATGAAATGGCGAGTTTAAAAAAGGTTAAGTTTTAGGAAACAATAGAAAAAATTAAGCAGGATAAAATAAGGAAGCTAGATTTAGGAGTTCTGCAACATCCACCTAATGATTCACTTTCCACAATCATCTTTTTAGGTCGATGAAACATCCGCTTCAAGATAAATAAGAATAAAAATGTTGAAAATACCAAAATCACTTCAGTAGTTTTTTAATAAAAAAAAACGGCTGGAATTTTACGAAAGAGCTATTAAAAACAGTCTATTCTGTGGAGAAAGATTATAGATAGCGACAGAAAATATTAAACAAAATAATATTGTACAGCTATTGTTTAAATAAAAATGTTGTCGCAATAAAAAAATGTCATTTCCTTCCGCTTTACCGAATAATTTAATAACTGTTACTCTAATTATTTTTTATTCCGAGCATAAAATGAAGTACGGACATAATTTATTCTATAAGTTGTTTCTTTTTTTTAATTAATAAGTTTTTCTTAATAATTTAAATATACATACAAAGAGCTTACTTTAATCCTGAGTTATTGCAGTATATACTCAAATTAAATTAAATACAGCGTGCTCCACAGAGCTAAGCGAGATACGCAAAATTAGTTAAATGCGAGTCATCCTATATTTGAGCATTGATAAAATTTATATATGAAATTTTACGTACATATTGCTTATTTATATTCTACTTGCACATGGGGGGATGTGAATACATATCTCTCGTGTTGTATGGCATAAATATCATATTTTAACTTACCTTTTGTTGGATTTCATGAGCCAAAAAAGCGAAATTGAATACGCAATGCTAGCAGAGTAAATTTTGTAAAAATGTAAAATCAAACCACCTCAAATTCCCCGATGGAATGTCCACGCCGGTTTTAACGTTCAACAAAAATATCCAAATATGTCCACGTAAAATGGCAAATTTATTTTCCGCAAGGGAAACAAAAGGACGATATCGGCCATGGAAACTAAATACTGATGCACAAAATAACGCCCGTATCACGATCAAATAACAAGCTCGCTTGACGAGATTCGTTATTAAAAACGTTGATCCTGGATCGAGCCCACAGGTGATTCGAAATAATTAATAGCAAAGACATTTTCTCTGCGACAAGGATAGAGACGTAATTACAGGAGAGCCGTGTACATGATTTATTTGTTGTTATGTTTGTGTCCCGAGCATGTTTACCGGATGAGCCCAGTGATTCGGAAGAGTCTTCACGGACGGCAGTCCATAGCCCAAGACTAATTTTGTTGTACAAGCAAACATCGGTCACACGAGCAAACAGCTTCTGGCGAATGCTCTGGGCTTGAAGGACAAACACGTGTACGTGTAGTCTTGGTAATTCCATCGTCTTGACATATTATTAGAAAAATACACACGTTCTAAGACATGCGGTTGCTTTTGAATCGGCGTCTCAAATTAAAATAATTGAAATGATAAATTTCGAACGTAGCCGAAAGTGAACGTGAACTATTTTGTATTTGCGGTCCCAAATATTTGAAAAATTCTAGAATTCCGCAAAGGTAAAGGTAGTTGAAATAGTTTCGTTTATCCCTTTACCTTCAACTTCTATATTAGTTGAACTCGGAAATAGTTTGTTGAATGTTATTTAAATATAAAGTGAGCTAAATTAGGAATTTACATGCATAGTTATAATGTAATATAAAAAATATATAATTTTAACATTATTAGTACATTTTGAGAAAATTTATGGTTTTAGTTTGCTTACGGTAGTTTTTAACAGTTTTCTAATATTTATTAAAATTTTCCTAGGAGCTATTATATCATTTATTCAAATACCCATTGGTCAATGTAATCCAATAAAGTGACAACAACAAAGTCAGTGTTGTTACAAATACGATGATATTCATCTTCACTTGCATCCCCAATCTATTTCTCATCACTTGGTTAACTGAGATTGGAAATAATATCCGTCTCATATGCTGAAACCCAGATCACATGAATCGTATTCTAACCAATTCTAACTTTTATCAATTTTCCATTAGCTCACACATTTAAGATATTTCGCACGTTTCGGTTTCGCTAGAAAAATTGGGAAAATTTTCCTGCACAATTAAACAAGTGTTACTGACTATTTTGAATCAAGATTGAGTTACTTCATATATCGCATCTTGTATCGTCATTTTTCTAGAATTTAATCAAGTAGCCATCTTCATTACAGAAGGTTTTAAGGAGATCAACACATAAAAATAGCATTGTCTAATAATAGCACTGCTTTCTGTGGCAACTTTCTATTTTTATAAAATTCCTTTATACATCCATGCCCCTTCCTATCTGTTATAATCAATAAAAAGATTTCTTATTGTTGATCCTTTAATGACTTTTAATTGCATAGAAATTATTTTTAGCTTATTAAAAGAAGGAAAGAAAATCAACAAAACAAACCAAAGAAATGGGGTTAAAATCGAAAATAATATTAGGATTATTTCCCAATCTACATAAAAATACAGGATTGATGCTCGATACTGCAGTATAATTTCATATTTACGGGATGGTATATTATTCTTCAGTTACTTTATCCATATTCGGACGTAGGCGATCTACTTATTCTTGTATTTCCTCTATATATTTGTCGATTCTTAACGAGCTGGACCAATTCTGAAGCTCACAACGCGCTTCATTTGCGAATATTGTGGAACCACTTCTTTCCAAGATGATCTGCAAAAGACATTACTTTAATTCACAAATGAAGTATCCGATGTTCAATAAGTTCTTGTAAAAAAGTATGAAGTATGTAAACTTGAAGTATGGTTGTATTCTTGAAGCGTTCCCATAATATCTTTTCAAACGTGGTACCACTTTTCAAACGCAAAAAAATACAACAATATCTGCTTCTGTTGCCACGAGCGCAATGTTTTTCTCGCTTGCATCCGGTACAATATGCCGAGTGCTAGTGAAACCGTTCGATTGACACGTGCAGCTAGAGCTCTCATTGCATACTAAGTATCGGCAACGTGTACTTAGTATGCAAATGATTAAAGTTTCTACGAGAAATTTTATTTTGAAGGTTCAAGGTGCGTTTCCGCAACGCAGCATTTTTAGACGTGTAAAATAATGCATCTCGTTAGCTGAAAAATATTCGTCGTTGCTTTAAAGATGGCTTGAAATACTGCTACATATAAAGCAAATGGCCGTAGTTATCCGCATAGCTCTTGCGCCAATTCTCATTTTTCACGATACATTTTAATCTGACGAGACGTGGCGCAAGGCGCGGTACTACCCGGCGACGGTTCGCATTTACGACGCGTTACGTCAAACTGATTTACGATGCAATTTTGTGACACATTGTGAGTGCCGCGTATAATGGATCTCAACATAAGATAGGTCGTAAACCGGCCATAGCCGATGTATCACGTGTTTGGACCTAATAAATGCGCGGAGGATTTTGATGGCTCGTAAATGCGCAAACATTTCTTTGCGCTGCCATCGGCAGCAGCCGCTCGCTGCACCGCGGCTCATTGCATATTCATCAGACCGAGAGCGGCATCTGTGTCGTACACGCGGATATGCACAACTTTCCGAAAGACTACTCAACTTCAGTGGCATCTTGTGTCGAGAGCTGTCAAGATTCCGATCTGCCCCTGCCCGCCCCTTGTCCCCCTTCAAGTGAGTGCACTTGAATGGCTCGCCCGATTTAATTATGGCCCGAAGATGAAATTTAAAAATAATATTGGGTTTGGCCGTATACGTGCCCTTAATGAACGCCAATATTGCCGTGTCTCGTGACGCAAATTTGCGACTTCAAATTCTGGATTTAATATATCACTTAAAATGTACGTCATATAAGTTTCTCCGAAAATTCACCCTGAACTATACACTAGAGTGTGCTGGGTATATACTGCAGACCACAGCACAAAAGGAAAAGTGGGTCTAAACGACAAAGGCATTGATAACGTGAGACATAAGTGTCGCTTGAAATCATTCGAAAAGCCATATACAGTGAAATCAATATACAGCCATACCTCGATTTGGGCGGGAGATATGTTCAGCGAATATTCGCGTAAATCGAGGCATAGAACACATATAAAAAAAGAGATAGGCTACATACAATAAAAAACCGCGTAAATTGATACTTAGAACGTAGAACTCGTAGAACTTCATCAATATTTTTCGAAGCGAATTCTTTTGTCAGAATCATCAATAACACGATGTATTGATTTCGTTAAATTTAAAAAGAAAAATTAAATAGTTCCCAATCCCAACATTTTGTATGAGTTCCTTGGCTTCTATAACATGATACGTGTGATCTGATGCATTCCTTCGTTTTAAAGGATGTTAACTTGAATCTCTTTGACATATTTTTAACCATTCGTTACAATCGACGCAATTCCCTGATTTGTGGTAATTTTCAAATGTCACTCCTATTTTTAAAAAAGGTGACATATCAAATATTGATAATTATAAGCCGGTGGTTATTCAAACAGGACCTGCCAATCTGTTTGAGATGATGGAAACAGCATGGATTTTGGCCTAGACGCTCAACAGTCATTGGTCTGCTTAGCTTTTCAAACTATGTGTCAATGGATAAGAGGGGGGGGGTCCAGGTCGATGTTATTTAAAATGACTTTGAAAAGGCGTTCAATTATTAGTGGTTTGGATTATTGGATAATCTCTTACGATTTTTTTCTACTTATTTAAATAAGAGAAAACAGTACATGATACATGACTCCCTAACGTCATGTGTCTACGATACAACTTCGGGAATCCCACTGGGTTCCAATTTGGAACCATTAATATTCGTTTTATGTATAAACAACATACAACATGTCGTTTCCTGGAATTTCTCACTTTTTCCAGATGACTTAGATTTTTTTAAATAAATTACCTCAACAGGTGATTTTTTTCGCTGCAGTTAGACATTAATTCTTTACTCGAAAGGGCTACCTACGAATCGTCTCCCGCTTAGTTTTAGGAAATGTCAGGAAATGACGTTTTCGAGACCTAAAGAATTGCTAACCTTTAATTATACGCTTGGAAACGTAACTTTTCTCAGGCAGCCGTCAATTAAAGGTCTAAAAATTCTGTACGACTCTAAATTTAGGTTCAATTCACATGTATACGAAGTATGTAATAGATCTTGGGTAAGAATGTTGGGCTTTGTCTTGAGAAATTCTCAGTACATGGCAACTTAGTTATAAGATTGCTAAATGACATATTGTTTCGGAGTTTACTTGAATCAGAATCTATGGTCTAGGCGCCTTATGACGCTTCGATTATCCCCAGACTAAAAAAAATCTTAAAATATCTCTACATGAGAGAATTTAGATTTTACCCAGAGCATGGATTCAGGGTTGCTTGGGGTATGTAGCCCGTATAGCCCGTAAATCGATATTAATGTATATTAAATCGTGTATAGTTTAATAACATTTCTTTTAAAAATCTTTATTTATTCATCAATATTAATTTTATATAGTCTATGACATCAAGAGACAATTAACCCTTTCGGCAATTTACAATAAAGAATAAATCCAATATCAAAATGTGTAAATGGCAAGTGTACTAACCTAACAATTTTCTATATTTAACTACAAAAAGATTGCAAAAAAATATTATTTTTTAAATAATATTTAATATAAGTGAAGATTGATAAAATAAAATCAATAGAAATTAATCTTCAGTAATTGATTATTTAATTATTAAAACACTCTTTCGATAGTTTTATTAATAATTATATAAAAGATTATTAGGTCAATAAGTGATACGTACTTTTGCTTTTACTACGTTATTATGAGGAAATATATTGATACACGACTGCCAAGATTTGTTCGCCGAATGTCTGATTACATAAGCTACATCGCTAACCCCCCAACAAAATCCACCTACAACTGTCATATACTATCAAAGAAACTTTCAATCTTCCAAATTAACACAATCACTTGGCGATCTGCTCGGATAACATCGTATATTTTATGAAAAGGCCTGTTTCCGAGAGAAAGAACTGCCATTTAATACTACTTCAACGTGGGCGATGTCCTGAATAATTAAAACACTTGATAAAATTCACAATGTAAAATATCTCTTAACAATGAAAACATAATTAAATATTAGGTCGAGTCGTAAATATAACTTTTACTTTTTATCTGACATTTATTTAGCTTTTATGAAAAAAAAAAACATAATTATATTATTCAATTACATATTCAGCACTATTATGTATGAAATTTTTTCATCTTAATCACAGCTTATTAATTTTTTCCTTATAAAATTTGATATGTTTGGACAAAAAAAAATTATCAGCCAGAACCTCATACTTAACTTTACAATATTACAAAGACTGAGATCTCAGTAACATTATACAAACAATGCTTAAAAATATACGATATTTTATACGAAAGGTCGATGAAGAACCCGCAAAAAATATTTAATCCAGGAAAGTGATCTAGCGCCCGTGCTCTTCAATAAATACGCGAGAGATCAATCTATATACGATAAGATCAGCTGCCACATCTATGCTGACGATTAATTCATTGCAACACAAAGTACGTATTTTACGGTGATAGAAGAAGAATTAACCATGGCACTGGGAAAGCTTAAACAGTATTATGAAGCAATCCCCTCAGACCTAATAAGTCAAAGACCGAAATACATTTCTTCCATCTAAATAACAAGCTTGCCAGAAAGCACCTCGCCGTAGAATGCTGACACAGAACTTCAAAGCCTTATATTTAGTTTTAACGGTAAGATGAAAATAAGAAATAATATCTTAAAGAAATTGCAGGAAGCATGCTAATCCTAATGTACTTAAGATAGCATCAGTCAAGGCACCCAAAACGATCTGCTTGATGCAACCGATTCGGCCATAAAACCGGCCAAAATGTATTCGAAACTAACTTATTTTAATTTCCAAAGCATCAGATGATGACACGCACAATTTGACTCTCCATTTTAAGGGCTGGAAACAATACTTTCGTGTAACGTGCGCTACATAAATGTCAAAGACTTCTTTAGTCGGCACCCTAATGCCTGAGGATCGTGACTTTTCTTGGTCGGAATCTTCTTGATTTTGGCTCTACAAGATTTTCTGCATTCCGCATTTCGCATCGCAACCACTACGGTGGAGCCCGTTGTGGTCTTTACTTGGTTGCTCCAGCGGGTAGGCGTTCTGCCCCTTTCCGTACAACCTTGAACGTTTCCAAGTGCGACGATCATCTCTAGGCTTTCGTTTCTTCTGGAGAGATGTCCAAAGTATCTCAGAATCCTTTTGAGACATGTTGTAGAAGTCAAAAGGCTAACAGAACTCGTATATATTTATTTAAAGCGAAAATTCGCTAATCGCAATGGCATAGTAATTAAGAAATTTGACTCGACCTAATATTTTTTGTTTGGGAAAACCGTAGAATTTTAGTAGTGGTATCAAAACGATAGACGAAAATACTTGTTTGATGATGTAATATGGGTAATTGGTCTAGAAATTGCTTTAAATATTGTGCTATGGGAGAGGCACGAGAGGTGGTGGTAGTAGTAGTAGCCACCTCGGTCCCCGTCACCACTCCGACATTCAATTAGGGGTCCGCAGGGGGTCTGCTGCGGGGCCCCGTCTGCGCCCCATGTTAATCAAGTTAACTGGCCTGCCATATTTGCACGGAGACTGACTTTGGATAGCGAAACTTTCCGGATATATATTTTTTTTCGGATACGGACGTCGACAACTATCCTAGTTCCGGTTCCGGACCCACAATAATACGATCCGAGTTTCCCGCTTAATTTCGTTTGTTATTTGTCAGTAGGCCTTGGTGTGCGTCGGCCCTATTTGTTTTCATTATGCGACATCACTTGCACAACTATTTTTTGGTATGTTTTATGCTCAGAAAATACAGCTTCTCGAAAAAATACGTAGCATACGTATGTATATATTGACATACATGCAAATATATATAAAAAAATAATTAAATCCATAGTATAATCAATTATCGTTAATTAATATCATTTATTTTAAAAAAAACTGAATATTTAGCAAAATTTTATTTTAATTAACCATATACAAATTTTATCTGGTCAATTAAACGGCAGGCCATTTTGGATAATTGAAAATTTGTGTAACTTGATAACGGTCAATTTATGAACCTGTACATGCTCAAATGACTTTTAATTCTTTAAATGACCCACTTTATCACCCATTAGCATATATACAAAAAAATGTTAATGTAATAGAAAATTCTTGTATATACATTCTCAAATTTATATATTAATTTTGTGCTAAATTATTAGATTTATTTTTAAAATTAAAGTACATGTCACAATCAAGGCGTGCAAAAAATATTTGTGCAAAAAAATTTTTTTTTCGCCAATAAAGTCAGTGTTTATGGGGTCATTTCTGTCAAAAACACTCGGACAGTGATACGAAACGACTTGGGCCATTACACATTTTTTATGGAATCGTTAAAAAGTAATTTGAATACATTTTATCATTTGATAGTAATACCGAATTAATGTATTGCACAGGGAATAAATTATTGTATACGGCTAAACCGAAAGTGTATACATACGGATCGGATACAAAACGGGAAGTTTCCATATTATTCCGAATGTAAATTCATGGGAAACATATTCAGAGATGATGCCAGACTCCCCAACATATTTATTCGGCAGACCGAAAATAAAAACACAACATTTTGCAGCTGAGATACATATTTCCTTGAAAAGTTTGAGAAACGATTTATTATTTATCGCAGAGGTCGACATTTCCTTATTTTGGCGCTTTCTGAAAATTTGGACAGTGTCCAAAAACTCTGCTATTAATAGTAACACTCCATCACAACTCTGTGACATCCAACTATTTCGGCGACTTTTGCTGCGAAAATTTTAGAGAAAGTTAAAACACGGCCTGGTTTAATCCTTTTGAAATGAAAATTTGAAAATCTGCGCACACACATTAAGTTATAAAAATAATGCAACATAAAAGACACCAGTTAATTATCAAATAAATCTATATTATCACCATTAAGAGAGAATAGCGATAAACTATTAATATATGGCATATTCGTCGATGGAACGATATCGACGATAGCCATTAAGCTACATATTAACAATATATACGTATATACATTTAAAGTCACAAAACGCAATAATGACTCTATCGCCATTCCAGAATAGACAGTTATCCATCTCGCTTCGCATCTTTATGGCTTTTCAAACTTTGCATCCGCCCCTCGTATATATGCATAATAACCGTAATAAATATTAAAACGATTTCTTCTTCTCCGCATAATTCATATTATGAGTAATCGCCGAATCTATTACCTTGATACAGGACCATAAACATTTATCTTTCCTTAGAAAATGGCAGAAGTGAATGAGGCTGTGTGGGTGACTCGTGGCAACGAGGACAATGACTTAAATATTACCCCACCGCGATTGAATTACAGTATTGATCGAACGATAGTAATTGATTAATTATCGTATCGTGAATATATTAATGATAAGTTGGTGAGATGTTTTAATGTATTCACATTGCGGAGTATATATTTATATACATATATTTATGTTTTTCAATCTAGACTTTGTGTGTACATCATCTTCTGCATACATGTATATATTTATGGAGTTTCGTTCATAAACTAAATGATTCAGAAAATTGCAAAACTTTTACACGAGGCGAAAGAAACACCGCGAAGTTAAAAACTTTAACGCCCAACAAGTATAGTAACTCCCAAAAATTCGTTATTATTAACATAATAACTGTCCAAATATAAAATTCAGAAGAATGTATTATTCAAATCATTTATTATTCAAAATTAAAATAAAATTGATTAAACATATATCTCTATGACTTTTATATTCGATATGCGTGATCATAGATTCCGAGTAATTAAGACGTCAATTATTTAATTATGACTAATAGTAATTGACTTGGATTATCTGGGAAGCGATTCCGTTTAATTGGGAAAATAAATTTAAAAATAAAGATTTGTAATTCAACATGGTTCTATTATTAAATAATTATTTTGAGAGAAAAACGTATTACGACTAAAAAATGTATTACCGGATTACCGCGTTATTTTATAGTTATAATCAGGGGCGGCTTGGAAAAATATATTTATAAATTAATATATATGTGTCTATCAGTTATATAATATTATTTA
>JAGXCT010036855.1:50140-97110 GCA_022495035.1 Philopotamus ludificatus
AAAATTTATTTCTTATCTAAATATTCTAATAATCTAATATAAGTATACTATACGTGTAATACTTCAATTTTGGCCAAATTATCTCCAAAAGAAAAAAGTTATTAAGCTTTTTTTACAGAGCCGCGCAAAATCGCAAGATCGATGAAAAGATGCGGGTTTAGGTGTAAGTTTCGTCTGAAAACAGCGGGTGCTTGAGTAACACTCAATATTTTCTTTAACGACATTTTCACAATTTTGTAAATTTTCCATTGGCTCAGATATTACGGGTACCCAGAATTTATGTCTTATTTTTGAAACGCGATTTCTCTGGTATGTCATCCTGGAAAGACATATGTTAACATTATTTGATAACAGTTTACTATTCGAACATTGATTCGAGATGGATAAAGAGGACGGCGCAGTCAAGGGCTTTGAAAATTTAAATCGAAACAAATCCAACGATGACTATCTGCGAATTATCTAAAAAGATCGGCGTATCCTCGCCTATTACTCAAAGATGTCTAAAAAATATAGGAAAAATCAAAGGCAATGTGGATCCCGCACGATTTGCAAATTATTGCAAGGAAAAGAGCAATACCACCCCTTTCTTCAAGATTTAATCACTGAAGATGAGAAATAGGTTCTTTACTACTACGAAGAAAAAACAGTGGCTAAATAAAAAGCAATTCCAACTCCGAGAGCCGGACTGCATCCAAACAAAATGTGGGGTGGGGATGCAATCGAATAATTTTGAATTGTTTAAATATGACCAAAAGGACACAGCAGATTTGTATCATGATCAACTAAAACGTTTGAGTGAGGTATTATGCCAAAGAGGGCAGATCTAGTGAAAAACCGTAAAATAATCCTACAACACGACAACGCCCTTCCTCGTGTGACTGAGTTGGCGCGATAAAAAATTAACGACCTCGGTTGGGACACTTTATTGCATCCACTATATTCACCAGATGTGACACGTGTGGATTACTATCTGTTCCGGTCGATGAAGCATTCTTTGAATGACAAAAAATTAAAACAGCGACAAGGTAGAATCGGCCCTTTGTTGATTGTTGAAAATTATGATTAGTTTCATTGATAAAATACGACGTTAATTATGGGTACCCCTAATATTTCAAATATTTCACGTGTCCTTTACACGAATTAGAATTAGAAAAATATTTTTACATCTGATAAAATGTTGCTTTATGTATGGTATCCAGTATCCTATTGTTTTCCTAAATTTAAACAATTAAAAAGGGTTTCAAACTTACTATTCAAAAAATCTCTTACTTCTGAAAACCATTTAGTTGTGAACCGAACTTTAAAGATCCTTCCATTTCCACTAATAATCATTAGGAATTATTCTTATTTCTGTGCATTTAAATGATCTTGGATTTTTGGCTTATTATTTTATTTATTTTGTGAGTCATATCTTTGTAGACAAGCATTTAATATAAGCATATTTCATCGCCATAATAGATTTGATCGAGTTACAAAACTGATCAAAAATATTCGATGCAGAATATATCGTTCTCAAGTTCCTGAATACCATGTCATTGCTTAAATCTAGTTAGCCATCCAGATGGGGCGTTAAAGTTTTCGCTTAACTCCAATGCACCATAGAATAACTTGGCTTTATGTGCACACATTAAACCGTTTATTTGATATTCCTTCTGCTCGTTGTTGATTGAAACCATTCAAGCATTGCTGAATCCATTTCTTTGCACCTTCATTCCATTAATGTTTGTTTAATTATATCGTGAACAGCTTTGATACTTGTTTCATGGACTGATATACTGTATTTTATTTGAGACACCGGACTATGATACATTCAAAATTTATTTACAATAAACAGAAATATATAATATGATATTTCGATAACTATAATAAAAATAGTTATTTATGATATTTTTCATAATTTCGTCGATATTTTGGATTTTTTAATTAATTAATATGACGCAAAAATGACAAGCGCACACAGCTATGTCCGGCCGCAGACTGAGCACTCGCCGCACGTATTAATCGCATAGTTTCACTAGCACTTGGCACATCATACCGGATTCGAGTGAGAAAAACCAATGCGTCCATGGCAACTGAAGCGAAAGTTGTGGTTTTTGATTTTTTTCGCAATTGCGGACAATAAACGTCAATGATTATTTATAATATTTATTGTTTAGACTTTTTTTGAATTAAAATGCACTTAATAAAATCGAAATCTAAACAATTTAGTATAGGAGAATTATAAACAGATATTATTTCATTTTGAATATAATAATTTAACAATATTCTTATTCAAGAATAAATAGTAACATTATTGATAAACACAATAAAATTGTTTTAAAATATGTATGTATAAAAGGAGCATGGAGAAAAACTGGGTTACATTAGGTTGTGAAATAAAGTAGAACAATCCTTCCGACGTTGTGGAACATTTTATACTTTTAAAATTGGAATAAAAAACCAATGGTCTTAAAAGCTTACACTTACTTATCTTATGAGATTTAAAAAAAATGACTAGCGAAAATGAAAAACTATACAAAGCACTGAATTCTGGACTACATATGTTATTTAAAGTTAATATGTAACAGACGAATGTTTTTTTTCCATTGTTCGTATATATTTTGCCTAATTGCGTAATTAAATAATGAAAAAATCTTACCATCTTCGGTTCTTGACAATATTGTCTCCTAATTATCCTTCAAACATCACGACACCATCTTCCATTTTAAATATAATCACTTTCTTCATGACATTACTAGCATAAGACCGACGCCGGTAGATAGCTGCAACAAAATAAAAAAAAATATTACATAAATGTTACGCTAAATTATAGTAATTTGAATAAATACATATTTGCGTATGTAAATTGAAATGTTAAATAAAGTTTAGATATTTTTTCCCTGACTTGGCATTCGCTAATAAAGGACACATTCGAACATTAACTACATAATTGATATGCATATCCCGGTACAATATCATCTCGTTACAGGGTACGAGAAAGTTCAGGTTTCTATTGAAATTTTAATAACGGAAAAGAAGTGCGCACTCGCCGAAGATAACTTCCCTGAAGAAAGTTCCGCAACGGCGTAAAATATAATATTGAACAGTTATAAAAATTTACATAAAGTTTTACTGGGTCATTTTATACATCGAAAATTAAAATATTCCACTTTGGAAAATGTAGTTAGCCGACGGGTTGCGACCTTAAATTTTATTAAAACTCTCTCGCTAATTTTTTTCTAGCACTTCCTGTTCGGCCTCCAGCCGTGCCAAACAATTTACACATGATAAAATGTTACCACACTGCAATTTTAGCCCGGGAATATATTTAACTTGGGCAAAATTTCACTCTATTTTTGGAAGAATATAAAAAAAATATTTAAAAATACAGGTTTATATTTTACATTTTTATATGAAAAACAAAAATTGCACGTTGATTTTATGTAGCACGGTGTCACATGCACAGTTCGGTTTAGTTACTGCTATACAGCACGTTAGAGATGGCGAGAACTGCATGTGCAATAGCCACTGGAATAAATAACAATGAAAGTGTCGCGAGAGCACGGTGGGTTCAAAAGAATTTATCAAATATTGATTATTAAGTTAAAGCAAAATAAGGTCAAACTCAACGACAAATTATTTTGTAAGAGGGAGATTTAACCGTGTAAAAAATAAAATTCGAATTTGCCTAATGAAATTCAATCAAATTTGATTTCGTGATCTCATTTTAATCCAAAAAATAAAATCAGTTCAAAAATAAACAATAATCAAATCAAAAATTCCGCCAAAAATGAATAACTGAATATTAATTAAAATATAATTTTATTATTTTTCCAACACCGCTTTATAAATTATCCAGTTGAAAGACATTTAAAAAGGCGTATAATCACGTTGAAAAATAATTTCGTGTCAACGAGACTCTGAAAACAATAATCAATCATATTCCATGGTAGGACCGCGAATCTCGGGTTAAATATCCCTTTGTGAAAGTCATCTGAAAAGACATAAAATTGGGGATGAATAAAAAAAACTGCTCCATTTCGAGAGGGAGGCAGGGGTGCTGGCACTGAGCCACGGGGAGGCTGTGGGTCCAGGAGGAGCCCGCAGCTGAACGTGGTGGAGACAGGATTGAAGGCTTCCGAGCAAACATGGCAAGGATGCCGAATGATTTGCGAATTTTCCACTTCTTTGCCGCTATCTTGTATCTGTTTTCTTAAGAGCCAAAACGCCAAATGTCAACGACGCGGATTAATCGCAACAAATCCAGAAATACACAAAAACCATTTAAGTCTGAAATCTTGTGTGGGTATTTTCAGTCACGCTTTACTAAATTTGAAAATAAATCTAAAAAGTAAATATAAACGTTAATAACTCCAATATAGTATTAATAAAAAAAATCTTGGATATTTAAGACAAATATAGTAAATAACTTAATAAAATTCAAATAAACATTAAGTGAAATATTTATTTAATAAAACACAGAGAGATGTGTTTGTTTGCTTGGTATATGTCTCAAATAATTTACTTGGTACTTTTATTTGAACTAAAATAAATTAAATAAATACTATTGTATATAATAAAATTTCTTATATGTATTAGAAAAACTATACCTCTGCAGATTATATTTAATTTAATTATGTGCTAAGATAAATATAAATTGATGCTGAATATAGAAATTAAACACGGTAGATGAATGAATTATGACATATTCTTGTACAACACGATTTAATCAAGTAATAATGATAATTAATAACTCATGTCATCACAAAAAAAAATATATTGTTAATTCTGGACAATACATCCGAAAGATTTAAAACATCCTAATGTTGAGGTATCATTTTTATCATGAAACACTACGTCTTTAATCAGCCCATGGATCAAGGAATAATTTCAACATGTATTCATGGAATATTCAATAAAATATTCGTTAATATACAAACATCTAGATGAAAATAGTCCTACATGGCAAAAGACAAGTGGAAATCACTGCTCTATTATATCTAGTACATTTACATGTAGAGAAAATTAACAATGGCCCCGAGTTCTGGAGGGGCCCGAGTTGATGGAGCAGAGATGCGAAGAATCTTCCAGCTCCAAATGTGCGAAAAGTCTGAACGTGGAATATATCGTGAACATGAGAAACGACGCTACTCTTCAGTTTCTACACAAGGACCGAGATCTTTTAGAATACTACAATATTTTCTACGAATAATGATAAAATTAAAGAAATAAGGATGCGTAGAAGATGTGTGGTTGCAGTACAATTGCATCTGGACCAGATTTGGAATGAAAGAGATAATTTATCTCATTGAGGATAGGGAGCAATTCGCCATCAGAACAAAGTCAAATAAAAACATGTAGACGCCTTCGTCCGTACACGGACAATAAGAAGAAGAAAAACGTGAAAAAAATCTATTCGTTGTATTATGTAGAAATTGTTTCTGCATCTGTTAAAGAAATAAAACAATTCACTTTAAATGCTTGCTGGAAAGGTTGTTGTTAGAAGTAGTCACTGGAGAAAATATTGTACCATCATTAGAATGCGAAAAGACAATTAACATTGGTCGTGGTAATAATGGAGAAGGATTTGATGGCCTATATATTTAAGATATCGAAAAACTATTAGAAGACATCGATTTTAATGAAGAAGATCAAGTCGAAAGGTTTAGAAGAACCTGCCACATTATTAAAGAGCCAAAAATTTACAGGATGCCCCCTTAAGCAGGACGACCAACTAATTTTAATGAGCATATGGTGCGATCTTTAGTTGAGGATGTAATTCAAAATATAGAAGAATTTAACACGATAATTCACGCTCACATAAAGTCAAACTCACTAGTAAAAAAATAAATAAATCAGAAAGTTCTACCGCATCTTCCATTTTTGTCAGATTTAGCACTTTTTGATTACTACTTACTTCAATTTTTAGAACACATTAAAAGACAAAAATAATAAAAACGTAGATAAAGTAAAAATCGTCTAGTTTTTATAAAAATGGGATAGAAAATTTAACCCTTTTTCAATAGACATTTAAAGAAAAAAGGGTTTGATGAAGAATTCATCAATATTGACAAAGAATTCAGCAATCTTCATCTGAAATCGAATTCACTTGAAAAGCTTCGGGTCAATTTTTTATTATAAATACCCCTTTGGACGATGCGGTTGTTTTCGAGCCGCCGTGAGGGATCGATTAAAAAGAATCAGACAATCGCTTATCACGCAATATTTATTAATTAAATACTCAAGCACTCAACCACCACAAATGTTCAATTATGAAAACCTACAACCAATCTTGAAAAGGAGTTGAATAGGTGGGATTGTTTTTACTTTAAACCTCGTATAACACGGATTTGTATTACACGACGTTTTTATTGAACCACATGACCGTGTTGTGTGAGGTACGAGTGTATTTCCATAATTTTTAAATCATCTCGGTTTCAATGTAAATTTATCAAAAAGATCGGATATAGATCTTATTGACATAAATTGACATGTAATTTCCATAAACACCATTATGTTATTTTTAATAAAAGGAATTGCATTGTCAGAATTATTATTACAATTTATTCATAAGATTTGCTTTACATATTGGATACAAGCAGCAAGAAAACTGTAGCGCATCTGAAATGCAAATGGCATGTAATTTATTATGCTCCATCCGCTGCTAGTGTTGCCAAATTACTACAAATATAATCCGAGTAGATCTGTGGTATATTTAGCGAATTCCCTCGGCACTCGAACGTGGTTTTCTTTGTCAATATCGAAATTAAAGCGATTTTCCATTAGAGCATCGTTTTTCCAATATCCGGCACCCAGTAAGGGTTAAAAGCTCTTATCTATCATTATCAAGAGCATCGAAATAATTGAAACGAACGTAAATGGCCCTAGCACAATCTCGATGGGGTACAAAAAAAGGACAAATTGAATTGATCCATTGTTATCTATGTGGTCCTGGCTACTATCTGCAGTAATTAAAATGTTTTCAAGCAACATTGCCGGTGGGTGGTGTGAGGTGCAGGAGTCCTGCGGGGACCGGGGGGTGGGCTTAATTAAACGACGGCGTCCTCCAACGTTTTTATTGTAAATTTCCATTAACAATTCTCGTAAACGTGAGAATTGGCGGGACGGGACCAATTCGACTTAAATACAATTTCGAATAAACAAGACCGAATTCTCTCCGGCAGACATAAAATTGGCAATGTCGTTCTATTTATAAACATTTTTTTTCATTATTTTTCAGATAAAATATTGCGGAATTGCTCAACTCTAAACTGTATTGGCGATTTATTCCTTTGTGGATTTCTGCTGAAAGGTACGTGTTTATTTTGTCGTCAGTTTACTACGAATATTATACATACATACAGTATGGCCTCGTTGAGCGCTTATTCAATATGACGCGGTTTAATAGGAGCCAAAAAAGTACAAAGAGCTATGAAAAGAATTTTAAAATCTAGTTTGTTTATGATTTAGAAATTCAATAAAAAATCTTAGATCACTAGAAACCTTTCTCATAATTGGTTTATTACATATATTTGTCCAATCGTAAAATATTAATGCGATTTTAACAGATCCGTCACGGGGGCTCGAAACCAACGGCGTCGGCCGATGGGGTCTATTTAATGTGGAATGAATGTATGAAAATAGACCCCAAGCATTTCAAGTCAAGATATTGATGATTTTTTCGTTTCGAGCCGCACACGCCACACTGAGACACGTGTGCGGTTTCACTCGCACTGCACATGCGCGATGTTTTACCTCGCTCGCATCCAGTAGGAAGCGAATAGTAACGTATATTGGTGATTTTATTTTTTTTCGCAATTGCAGACAATAAAGGTTATTGATTATTTATAATATTTATTCTTTAGACTTTTTTAGGCAAATAGAAAAAGATTGTGACATGTATGATTTATATCAGTGATTCCCAAAGTGTGAGCCATAAGGGCGCCGCGAAATATCCAATTAAACAATTTGGCAAATTTGTTGGAGTTTTCGAAATTCTTGCGCAATCTTTTTGCACTCGTTTTTCTCAAGAAGGTCAACAATTTTGAAAAAATCTAATGTATTAAGGAAGCCGCGGAAAATCTGATGTATTTAAGGGAGCCGTAACCCGAAAAAGATTGGGAACCTCTGATTTACATCATAAGAGTTGCGAAAAAAAAAATAGCAACAATATTTGCATCTGTTGTCATGGGCGCGATGTTTTTCTCGCCCGTATACGGTACGATGTGCCGAGTGCGAGTGAAACGTATACTAGTGACACATGCCGCGAGAATTCAGCGGTCGAGCTGACGGTGGCGTGTCCTAAGTCTGCGGCGGGACATCGTCGAGAGCGTTGCCATTTACTCGTCATATTAATTAGTTAAAAAATCCAAAATATCGACCAAATTATAAAGCATATCATAAAAAGCTATTTTTATTCAGAATAATCTTGACTTGAAATGCTTGGGGTATATTTTCCATTGTAAATAGACCCCCTTCGACGACGCGGTTGGTTTTGAGCCCTCGTGGCGGATCGGTTAACGAGCCAACGATATTTTCTTAACACCTCAAACCTCAAATGACACTCGACTTAAGAATCGATAATTTCAGGATAGCCAGAACATTCATCACGCAAATTAACCCCTTATTATAATATTATTGAAATTAATATATGTGAAAATAAATTAAAATTTGTTTATTTTTATTCACGTGTTTATCCCTTTCCCTCTTTACTTCGTTATAATATAAATAATACTTTGTTTATCGCTCTGTTGTTTAAGAACGCATCCTCAGCGCTAAAAGAGGCCGTGCTTTATTTTGCCCGAAACTAGTTTTAAATTATGATAAAAGTAATGAAGAAAACGGCCACTAATCGTGTAGCTTAAAATATGGCGGTTAATAATTTCATATGTTATAAATAATAAATAAAAATATAATACACGAATTCATTTGAAAAATATATTAATTGCCGATTTTTTTGCACGGATGATACGTTACAATGACTAGCATGTAATAAAAGATAAGAAGCGCGTATAAAATGGTAGATAAGTTCCATTACCACGACATTTCGCAATTCGAATTTATATTTTATTTCGACTTATTAATATCTGCGTGCCAGCCTCTTTAGCTCAGTGGTAGAGCACTGGTCTCGTAAACCAGGGGTCGTGAGTTCAATCCTCACAGGAGGCACGATTAAACCGCCGTTTTTTTTTTTAAATACGAAATCATCAATATCATCAATATCTTCTAGATATAAACGAAGAAGAAAATTACATAAAATTTAATTTTAAATAATTTTAACATTTAGACATATTTTCATTGCAAACCTCGATCATTTTTTTAAATTTGTAGTTTCTAACCGTTTTAAGTCTTGATTTTTTTTTCGATATTTATGACCATTACCGTTTCAATATTTTTTTATTGTTCTCAGGCTCCTTGCAACAATAATGTTACTGTTGTTATTTCAATAATTACAACAGAAATATTATTGTTCTTATTTTAATAATTAATAGAAATAATAGGGCAATTAAAATTGGCAGAAGCCAATAATAAAATAAACATTATTATGACAGCGAATGATTTTTATAAAACGCATCAAACATAAAATCAGAGCAAAAACGTAAAACGATCCATTCTCTTCAACCGTGTTATTTCAAAACCGTGCAAAAAGATCGAGTGCATGTCACGTGCATATTTCACGAACAATCTAAAAATTGGCTAATTAATATAAGGGATACTTGACAAAAATATCGTATTTTAAATGAAAAAAATATATATTACTAGAACTTTCTTCCATCTTTCAAGTAATTAATATGTCATTTGCATAAAAATCTTTTGATTTAGATGAAAAATGAACATAGAGACCCGTTTTCACTACTTAGATATTCTTAAAATTATCGTCGGATAAAAAATACTGCATCGATCTAAATATATAATAATCCGATGGAGTAAGATGGGGTGAATATAATGAATTAATTCCCTTAATTTATCCCGCTACGGTCTCGCATATAAATAAATATTAATAATAAATATTTTGGGTTCTCACGAATTGCTACTTTTAACCTAGCCGTGTCGATGAGGACTGCAAAAAAATTAAAAACAACAATATCCGCTTTTGTTGGCACGGGCGCGATGTTTATTCTAGGTCGCATCCGGTACAATGTGCTAGTGCGAGTGAATCCGTACTAGTGATACGTGATGTATATAAGTGATGCACGTCCAAAAAAATCCAAAATATCGCCCAAATTATGAAGCATCTCATGAATAACTATATTTATTCATAGAATAATCCATTTATTCAGCATTTTAAGCCAAATTATTGGTTAATTCTTCATTGAAATGCTTGGGGTATATTTTTAATTATAAGTTGACCCCTTGCGGACAACGCGGTTGGTTTCGAGCCGCCGTGACGGATCGGTTAATCGTTCCAGCTTATCACAACAATAGAACTAGGCCATACTTGAAAGTTTAATAAAATCCATAATTCCTTTACAATCCCCCCATACAAACAAAAGTACCTTTTTGATCTTTGGTTCAGTTTTGTCGTTGCCAGTAGTAGCTATTTTTGCGACATTATTTGGGGTGTATAACTTACTTCTCATCCTCTGTCACAAGTTGTTGAAGAAATTTTGAATGTTATTAATTCTTGACACATTCGAACTCGTACAGATTTGCTTTCATTACTTATATGATGCTGTATCTAAACACCCTGTTTATGTTTTTGCACTATAGACCAAGAATACCAGACTATATCTGCTATTTGTTGAATAGATATACTTCAATTTCAATCCGTAATACTTTTTATTTTCGAGGTACAAACAGATCGACATCTATAACACAGCCCATTGAAAAGGACGATGTCAAAAAACGACATTTTCGTTATATAAATATATTTATCCACTACATCCACACATTGAAAAATTATTTCATTGTATATATCGACAACATTTTTACGAGTAAAATACGTTACATTTCCGTGAGATATTTTCAATTGCTATTAGCTATCCTGTAAAAAGCACTGACCCATACAGTGTATCGCCCCAGTGTACCATTCCGGTGGCATTTACGAAACGAAGGCAGATACGTATTCCCAGAGTTGCATATAAATAAAGCCGACGTCCAAATTGGGCCTATCTAAAATGCCGGGTAATGGACACGTCTCGACGGAGGCCGGGGCCCCGCGGGCCTATCTGCAGGGGCTCGGCCCCCCGGGGACCCGCAGTACCTGCCCGCTACACAAACAGCCGGCAGCCGAGTACATAACGGCTCCGATCCGATGAAGTTTTATGGCAGACCATCAAACTTGATTGCTTCGGGGGACAATGGAGTCGGTCCTCTCCATACTCCACTCTAATGTATGCAACGGCCTATCCGACACTCGAGTGCGATAACGTGCAGATACCTTGCTCTTTTTTTAATTTGGCCTAAATCTCTCCGATCCAATTGCGAATCTCCCTTTTAAAGCTGCGAGACACTCGGCCAGCATCTGATAAAAGTCAATGGCCGAAATAGATCAGTTTGAGATAAGTGCACAATTTCACCTAAATTTTGAAGTAAATAAGCAACGAACCCATTGTTTGGCAACGGTTCAGGGTTAACAAAATGAGTTATACATCCCAAGCGTAATAGTTTGGTCCATAAAACGCGACAGTGATTTTTGGTGCGATCGTTTGTGGCTTTTCGGACGTTCCAACGCAAACATTTCATTGTTTTAATTTTTAAGAAACACTTTTCAAGCATATGTGACGATCTGGAGAATATTCGCCAAGTCTTTTTTACTAAATAAATAACAAAGACGCAAAATTGTACGTAAATGATGCAGGTAACAAACGCACATATTTTTGGGAGATGCAAAAATTTCATACGGTAAATTTAAACTTAAAGGACGGAAAAAATGGTCGTCATATTGTGTTCGACGATCAAAAATTAAAGATCCTAATTGAAAATCATTAACGTTTAACAACGCGTGTGTTAGCACTTAAGAATAATTTATCTTCATCGCATTGGGAAAGTATATAGAATCAACTCGACATTTGGATGACGCGTGGGCTGAATTCTGAACAGTACGAAAGAAGTATGTCTGACTGCAATTTATATTAAAAGAGTTATTCGAGAAAAATCATAAACTTAAAATATCAAATAGACCCCAACGGCAGGGCTATGTTAACCTAGATTGGTGAAAGTATTTATGAAGAATTCATCTATATCTTGACTTGAAATGCTTGGGGTCTATTTTACATAGTAAATAGACCCCCTTCGGACGACGCTGTTGGTTTAAAGCTACCGTGACAGATCGGTTAACAACGCGTGAGATACCACTGAAAAAGAAATTGTTAAGTGGAAAATGGAAAATGATTAAGCTCGACATATGGATGCTGAATACTGAACAGCGCGAAAGAAGAACATCTAACAGCGTTCTTTTGAAGGCCCGTTAACTATAGCATCCGTTTTTGCATATTTTGATAAATAAAAACGAAAAGAAGATACTAAAGATTGCTAAACTAAATCTTACCAATAAAAAATGATGTTTTGTATCTGGTTGGATTCTCAATATATAATTTACTAACGAATAGGAAAGAAATGAAAATCCGAAGAAAAAAGATCCGAAAAATAAAGCAGATATAACAGTAACTCCCGCTTAAATCGCCCATTTTTATTATGATGTCTTTCGCTTACGGATAAATGTCGGACAAAAACTATGAATTCAGGGAATTCTTTATCACACTGGCCAGGGGGTTTATAAGAGGAAGCCATCCGTTACCTCCGCATGTTTTATAAAAATATTTATGTAGGTGGTTTGGCCCATTGAAATTAATTAATTTAATGCCATATTTCATGGGTTGAATAAATAATTAATTATAAACAAATAATATAAATTTCTATCCAACTGAAATAATATTAAAATTAATCAGTGTCGTGATTTGACACTAGGGAGAATATTAGTGTGAGAGAGTTATTCTATAAATTAAGAAATATACCGTATAAGAATTTGATTTGTTTACATTTTGAGGGTTTTTTTACTCCTACTACTACTCAGGAAAAAACTGAACAATCGTTGTTTAATAGCGAATAGCAAAAAAATCCAAGCTTTTAGATCTAACTTCAGAGTTATTCAAACTCGCTTACATAAAATGGCTACGTTGTTATTATATCCCCGGCTCCCGGCCTGTGTCTCTACACAAATAAACAACTAATGACACAACCAAATATTCCAAAGTTATTGTGCATCCCGACGTCGAAATTTCCAACCAAAGTTTGGCTCACCGTTTAGCGGTGAAACTTGTTGGTCAGCCGTGTTTGTCATCACTGCCAAGGCAAGACCAACTATGTTTCTTTATATTGTCCAGTGTGCAACACAGTGTCGACGGGCAGAGTTCCTCACTTGCTTTATTTATGAAGCCAAACTTTAAACTAAACGATGTGGGGAAAACTGCACTCAATTTGAAAACTTATTGACACAAAAAATAAATAATAAGTGAGCACGTCAATTAAAATATAAATAAAAAGTTATCATCGACGCAGGAAATATTTTCAGATACAACGAAATTAATAATGGGGCAATCAAAAAAATATATAAAACGTTATCCATTGCATAAAAAATATCGTGCAAACTTCCGCTGTAGAAATATTATGATGATATCCAAACATAATCTACCACATTTTTATTTATTTATCACTTCACTGTCCTACAGGGATTGCAAAGGGTTACACAGTATTTTTCTGAAATCTTTATTTACCTTTTATATGGTTCGCATGACATTATTTTTTTTTAAAAAAAATAACAATGTATACACATTATCGCGAGCACACATACGCCGTGTGAGCTTTGTGATACGTTTAATCCCGGATTTATTATTTTGAATAAATTTTAATAAACAACCTTACGCTTTGGATGTATTAGAACATATTACTGAGCACGTGTTGTTGATTGATTTATCTCCTTTTGACCGATCAAGCGAACGGCCCGCGTATAATAACATTTTCCATAATTTCCCGAAGGAGATTATGCGAATGTTCGCGTTCGCTAATAACAATTTTTCACCCGTCCCTTTGTTTTCATGGACAATAAAGCCGTTTTAATTTAGCGTGCAAAGATGAAAGTTTTCATCCGGTTTCACATGGCAGTACTGAAAAAGTCGACAATTTTATTCGGCGAAGCTGCCACATCATCAATCATAAAGTTGGACCGGCGTACTGTGCATGACCGCGGCTAATTTACATCCAATGTTAAAATATGCAATGTTTGCAGAACGTATTCAATACCCGTGAGACTATTGATTACTAATATGACATATTTAAAATTTAAATTAATTATATAATAATCGCCGGGGAGTACCAGAATAATTATGTTGTTCAATATAGTAATTTTGGTTCAGAATGTCTTAAGGATTTATCAATAAATAATCATACTTTCGATTTTATTATGATTATTAATTAAAATAGCGGATATTTTAATTTATGAAACAGTTGACGATCGCTGACAACACACTATATAATTGCGTTAATAAACGGAATATATTGGAACGACTAATCAATTTAAAATTAAATAAATGTCTAAAAGTGTTCGATATGTCATATCGCGTAAAACACTCTGGGTGGAATCTAGTATTGTTATTATTTAAAATATAATCGTATCCGTGCAAATTAAACTGGAAATAAATGTCACAAAATGTTTTCACTTTTAAATAGTCATATTGATGAAGAATTCGTTAGAAAAATTTACATAAATATGTCGCTAAAACTCGAATTTACCTAAAAAAAAGGGGTTCTAGATTTTTCTATGAATTGAATAAACACATTCTTTACCAAACGATGTTTACGCGAATTAACGTGTACGATGAATAAGGCGTTGTCACGCCGGTGTGACCATAGTGATTAAAGGGTCAAATACCAGATGTTTCATTTCATAATATATGCATAAGAATTCCTGTATTCCCGCTATTTGCGTACAATTTCTACAGTCCCAATTTATTTTTCACGTTTTTATTTTCTGTAATTTACGTTTGAAATATTTAATCTTTGAATAAATTCTGAAGACATCGGAAGTTGGGAAAGTCGATAATTAAGTGAACAGACATTTTACGGAAACTTATGCGAAGAAAAAATTTCCAATGTAAAAGAGATAAACCCGATCCGTCTAATTCCAATAAAAGAAAATGTTATGAGGTATATGGAGGACCATAAAAGCTATTTTACTAGCATTGAAGACAAGAGGATTACAAAAAGAAAGAAAATTTATGGCATGGAAATGAGCTTTATTATTTAAAAAAACCAAATCGATTTGCGCAACTTTCTTGATAAAAAATCATTTTTTATTTTTTTATTTTTTATTATTCTTGAAATTCTTCTAGCTTCATTCTACAAGTTGTAATTCTTCAATATTGTATTTTCAAATTTATGTTATTATGTAAGTCGCAGCGCAACACAGTGCTTAGCGCCCCTTCCCCCTCTGCCGCCCCGCATCCATCCAATACACGACGCTGGTAGCGCTGATGAGCAGACGGCGCTCTTGCTCTACACCACGCGGCGTAACACTATATATTCCTCAATTTGATTGGGGTGCTGCAGTGTATATGGACGAGCCGCCCCCGAATATATGTGTACATATCTTCCAGAATTTTCATAAAGCATTTGTTTTAACAACGAAAAAATTCTTACTTTAAATCGAAGTGTTACTGTATTTTGTCATCGTCTGCTTGCAAGATACACTTTTTCTTTTAAGTACTTTTAACTTTCCAATGGCAATTTTTCTAGTCGTATTTATGTAACGCTCCATTGTAGTATACGTTAAAATTTGTAGCGTGTTGCAGTGGCTTAACCCCACCGTCGGCTTTTGATAAACATTTGGAAGACTTCCAGCAGTCCCGATCCCTGGGCAGCATCAGTTATCTGGAGGCCGCCGCGGAACAATGACCTCCCCTTAAAGCCTTCATTCACCCTATTTTCCGAGAGATTTTGCCTTATCACACCTTTGAAGTTATCAACTTCATCGGTGCGGTACCCTTTTGGTCCCCCGCGAGGCTCCCAGGGGTCCCACAAGTTTACCTTCCAGATCCAACCATTTATCTTCCGTTCCTGCAACGTGTCCCGCCCACTTGCCACTTCGGACATTTCATTCTAGTAATCCGGTTTGCCAACGAAATAACTTTAAATTTTATAAACAAGTGAAAAAACGACCACACTCTCTCTCTCCCCCATCTTTATGACGCGACAAAAACGTCTAAAGTAACTTTCTAAGTAGATTCGCACATATTTATGAAATATAAGTACAATTTTTCAGCCCGCGGATATCATCATCTAATTTGTAAAGTTAGACAAGGAAAAAAGTACAAATTGCGATAGATTTGTTCACAGAATTGTAGATTCCGCATTTCGTGTTTATAGAGTCGCTGAAAAATTGATAGAATATGTCTGAAAACGATTTTTTTGCATAATTAATGTATTTAATTATTGGCTGCCTTATTAAGCGGCAGTCAATTGCAAAATGGAGCTCGTTAATCATTTTTAATGTTAAATCTTATTAAAGAGTGTTCACACCATCGAAGGGGAGATCTATTATATTAATTATATATATACTGGCAGCATCTGGAATAATCGCAATATTAAATCACAGGTTGTTCCATCTATCAATATTAATGCAATTAAAGTTTAACATTGTTATAAGAACAAAATAATAATTCGCAAATGATCGTTAAGAATTGTAAAAATTAAAGATCGCGATAATCTAAGATAATCATTTTTCTATTAATTATGTATTTATGTTTATCAACCGACGTTTCTTTGAAATCAAATTAAAAACAAATTTTACAGATTCTACTATAATATGTACATAAATTATTCTCAATTTTATCCTACGAATATATGAGAAGAAAGATTCAGTATCGCAAAAAAATCACATAAAGTCTAAAATAATGTATTTAGCATATACACACATCCAATACTTAACACGGTTTCGCTCTAACACAGTTTCTGTTTTGTCACTTTGGATAATTACATTTATGATACATCTGCGTCCTTACTGTCCATTTTGATCATCATTTTATTTAGACTCTCTTGTCAAAGCCATGATTTCTCAAGAGATATAGAAAATAATATAAGATCGTCTTTAAAACGGACAGGTCACGACTAAAATTTAAAGAAATTTTAATTTGAAAAATGCAATAGGACGAATAAAATCGAGATCTTTAATTGCAAATATATGCAATGCTAACATAGATTAAAAAGGCTGAAGTGAATTGGATAAACGATAATAACCAAAAAGGATTGCCTATGGATAGCTCCTCTCTACGACAAAAGGCTAGAAGAATTTCCAAACACATTATGATTAATCAAGACAATCAACATTGAATTTTTATCGAGTAAAAGATGGCTTGAGAAATTTGAAACGAATTTTTTTTACACAATATTAAAACAAACGGCGAAAGTATATCTAATTACGTGAAAGCTGTAGAAGAATATCCTCTAAAATTAGCTAAAATAATTAAAGAAGGGTCTTATTCGCCAGGACAAATTTTTAATGCTGATAAAACGAGTCTCCTTTGGAAGAAAATGCAAAAAAATTACTTGCCGAGGAATATAAAAACGACGAGCAGATTTAAAGCAACAAGAATTAAACACAGAAAAGTTTATTGATTTGACTACATTAGGTTCTCCTGACATCGAAAGCGAAAACAAAAGCTCTTGTCTAATTTTAATGATTAATGCAAAAACAAAAAAGATAGATTTCAAATTGCATAAAAATATAGAAATGCATTCCATAAATAATTATCCATATTTGACTAGTAGCTTCCAATTTCAATGTGAAATTAAATACATATATAGCTAGGGATTAAGAGATTTTTTAAGAATCTTAAAAAAGATGGACCAACACAATTGAAAACAATAGGGTTGATGACATTTAGCCAATAGAAAAAAAGAAAGACAAACCCTGCTTTAATATTTTCTAGTGAGAGTAACAATAAATAATTAATTATTTTCGTAGAAAATAAAGATTTTATCAAATGGAATTTTTTTGGCATTGATCTTTTTGTCCGCAATTGCAAAAAAAAAATTGCGCGATGTTTTTTTTCGCTCGGATCCGGTACGATGTGCCGAGTGCGAATGAAACCGTGCGGAGAGTGCTCAGTCCGCTGCGAAACATCGCTGAGTGCGCTTGTTTGTTTGTACATTAGAAAAATCAAGATATTTATGAAGACTTCATCAATATCTTGCTTTTTTGGGGTCGTTTTTTCATTAGATATAGACTCCCTACAGATGACGCTTTTATTTTTGAGTTACCGTGACGGATCGGTTAAAAAAATGGTTACTGGGGATGAGAAGTGGGTATTTTATACCAATCCAAGGAGTAAACATTCGTCAAATCAGATACCTGTGTCAGATACAAATCAGATGCTGAAAAAATCTTCTTTTCTATTTTTTGTATATTTTTGACAATAATTCATTATGAATTACTAAAACCAGCTGAAACTGTTAAAGCATACGTGTATTGTGCCCAATTATTAAGACTAAATGTGGTACTACTGAACAATTTTAGAAAACAATCAAAGATGAATTCTCCAGAATGATAATGGAAGACTACAACTAGCAAGAATTACGCATAATAAAGAGGTAAAGATGTATTAAAAAACTGCCTATTCTTTGGAGGAAGATTATACATAACAACGGAAAATATTTAACAGAAATATTATACAGCTTTTGTTCAGATATTGTTATATGTCATTTCTTTCCGCTTTACTTATTATATTTGATTAAAAATATTACCATTTTAAATCTACTAGTATTGTATTTCTATTTTTCTTGAATATCTTTTATGTTATGGGAGCTTTTGAAACAAATAATCCATTTTTCAGAGAATATCGTTTTACTGAACTGTTGGTTGTACAAGTGTCGCAGCTGCCAAGTTTATTGAGAGCGACAAGACGCGATTGTTTTTCCGCCAAATAAATGGATCGACGGACAGACGGACTCACAGACACACAGACAGACAGACAGCACCGAGCCACCTTGTTGCGGCTTGCTCAAATGAAATTACGGAAAACGTGAGTGGAATGGAAAAAAAATACTTTATTTTGCGAAGTGGATTTCAGGATTCAAATCAAATGATTGGCTATCGCTACGGTCATTTTCTAAAAATAAAAAAATAAACAAACGCGATACATTAATACGAATTACGTGAATCGATCACATCTCGATCAATAGATCAATATTATTGATAATTTGCATAAATTGCCGAATACTTGGATAAATTTTAATCTGTTGCGTCAACGTGAGCCACATATGTATATGTTGTTATAGGAATTTTATTCCCCGATTTGATATGTAATAGTCAATAAGATTGGGAATTTGATTGATGTTCCTGTCATTGTAAGCAGACAGCTACATTCTCTCGCAAAGAAAGCTTCTTTCCTTTATTTTTTTTCCTTTTAAAAAAGGTAAAACGAAAAAGACCACGTTTATCAGGGTGATGTATTGGAATCGTAAAATTTATCTATAAATATACAAAAATTTCCATTCGATTTTATATTTTTTTGAAGGAGAGGGCAGAAACGTGTCATAATTAAATCATCGCCTCGAGCTCGAAGCGGTTGACGTACTTTTATCATTTTTTACGATCATGCGAAATGGTTTTTATTTTATCAAAATCGGAAAATGTGTCAGACGACGAATATATTTCTTCCGAAGATAAAAACATTCGGGTGTTAACCCGAGTATATCTCTGGTGAGGAAAAAAAACGGACAACGTCAATGGTGAACATTTTTCATAATTATTTCTCGGAAAAGCCACGTGCTCGAAAAATGAGCTGTTTACGATGGTTTTATTAATAACAACGCAAACACACGGAATTTGCGTCATAAAAAAAATACATTCAAAGAAAATCTACATCAAAATAAATTATTGATTTATTTTAATTTGAGATAAGAACTAGCAATACGCAATCCATTTTTTGTTACATCATCTTATCGAGAAAAAAGCATATTGTCTGAATTTGCATTAATAAATATAAAAACCGCATTGTTTGTAATTAAAATAAAAAATAGAAGCGTGCCTTGTAATGATTAATATTATAACTAAAAGTGTTATAAAAAAATCCTAGGCTTTGCAATAAATAATAATATTTTTTTTATCCCCCGAAAATATTAAGAATATTAAATTAAATATATATAAATCTAAGATTGAATACGTATTATTGGAAGGGGCGTTATCTGCATTATTTTTCAAGAAAATTTGTGGGATAATATCGTATATATACGTCGGGGGCATATAATTTATTTATCGTCTGCACCGCATCGGCCTCAGGGTCGTCGCACTCCTCTCAGCCGGGGAAGATCCAGAAGACGGAGGGTCGGGGAATGTTATTGGAGTAGTTGACACGTCTAGGTCAAACATTTTTCAGCCGAAAAGGCTTTCATCGGCGACGTTCACCCTTGTCACTCGCCCGAGACAACCGACCCCGGACCGGCTCCAGTTCAATCATTCAAAAACAAGTTTCACTATTTGGAAACACTCCCGGCATACAAATGGCATCTGGGACCGTTTCTTTTCGACAAAAATGTGCCCATACAAAAGAATGCGACGTACCTGGTGCCAAATTGGTGCATTCGATCCGCGAATGTTTGACAATTGCATCGAAAATTATTTTTTTTAGGATTTAACCGTCAAATTTATACGAGATTTTATCATAAAAATGCGCGAAATTTTCGTTTCTTTCAAAAGAGACTTTATTTATTCATCAATATTAATTTTGTCTCCTTCAAAGTAATTGCCATCAATCATCGGATACGTCATACACCTGTGTCAGCGCCTTTTCTAATCTTCGAAGGATTTTTCGAACGTATTTTCTTTGTTCACTATATTGGCAAAACGTCATGCAGCGAATACGGAGGCAGAGTCATCGCAACTATATTGTTTTTAGCTAATAATTCTTAACAGTTGACCACACTAAAACAAAAAATGCAACAATTGCTCTTAATAGCTCGCGAAATTTGAAAATTCCTCTTAATTTTTTTCAGACATTATACACGACGCATCCTCGACTCACAAAACCCATTCTCAGTCAATCCAAAGGTAAAATAAGAAAAATCAGATTCTCACAATTACCTTCTTTCACAACTTTTAAATGCACTCCTACCCTTTTAGTTCATTCGCCTTATTTCTTATCCTCAATCCCACATAAATAACAATAAAACATTGGAGGAGACGTATAAGACTACGGTAACCATATTTTTGTGAACGAAATCGAGGATAATTAAACAATCGGGAGTTATTCATTTTTGTGTCTCTTCGCTTTTCTTTCATAAAAGTTAACCTCGTTTCTACATTTGGCCAAGAAAGTACTTCACAAAGAATTATACAACTTAAAATTTTAACTTCTATAATACGCATGTTCCTTAAATATTCACAGCAGGTATTGAAATACAATATTTAAACAGCTAGTTCTGTTATCGTCCTTTTAACGATCAAGAACAAAAGTTGTTTGTACGTCTCGTATTGTTTTTAAAGAAATTCGGGGATAGTCTGCTGAAATACAGAACTCTCTCCAGAAATATACAACGGATGGCCACCGTATCCACACAGTGAAACACAGTTTATACGTTTTTAAAGGGATTGATAAAAAAACGTAATTATAGGGAAAATCTAGATTCGGGATTAGAAACGGGGTACTAAAATTAAACGTAAATAGCGGGATAATGTGAATTCCGCGTACGTAAAAATGGGGTTCCACTGCATAATGAATATCCGAATATTTGAGATATTCAAGAGAATTTCTTCAACACTTTTTCACAAAAATAATAATAGATTTGTCCGTCGATATTATTTAAGCTTTTTCACTCGGAAGACATTCCCGGGGCACCGTTTTGCTTTATAAAATGTAACTTTATATATATACGTTTATATGTATATCGTTTTTTATAACATAGATAAATAGTTCAAAGAAACATACGTCTTAAAAAAACTGTATTTATCGAAATTAAATCAATAGGGCGGTTTTATTGCGAGACGATGGAATTTTTCGGGGGCGAAATTTAAGTTCCGACGGCGACAGGCGAGTCGGTAATTCGCGAGCCGGCGAGGATTTTATTGTTTATTTCGGTATATTTTTTTTTTCATTAAAAAATGTATTTTTTTTCGCAAAAATATTATAAATAAAACGCGACGAGACCTCTTCTAGAGCGTTTTGCGATTTTTTCGGACAACAATAAAAATAAGTAAAACTAAATATGGAGACGTATAGCGTAGGAACCGACGAGGACGCGGCCGTTATACGGTTTAAAAAATGTTCTTGTTCAAAATTGGTCGCGCCGATATATGTCGTTTGGCGCAAAATCATTCGCGAAGCCGAAGAGGAAAAGCTGCGTCGTTAAATATGTAAATATATAATTACTCGACCGCGTTATATATATATACGGGCGGATAATCAACAGGTATTTGCTTAATCTAATCGATCTAGAATAGTCGCTCGTCGGCGAATCTTTCGATTAATCGTCGCGAGACGGCGGGCGTCGATTCGTTCCGTCGTCGCGACGAGATCGAGCCTCGCCGGAGCCGAATTTTCCGGAATTTTCGGGGGTCGACGTCGCGACGTTCGGGATCGCGGCCGCCTCCTCGGCGCGGACGGACGGCGGAGAGAGCGGATTCGACGGCGCCCGCGACCTCTTCGTCCGCGTCGGAGCAACAAGTTTGGATTCGTTTCGACGGGCGGCGAAGTCCCGCGCCCCACGAGGCTCTAAATCAATTCGGCGCGAGCGAAAATTAGTTTGCGAGAGCGATTAATTGATAAGAGACGGGCGCCGAGGGCGGCGAGCGGCGAGCGGCCCCGGGCGGTTATTAGCGGGCCGAGGCGGCCAGGGCCGGAGCCGGAGACGGAGCCGGAGGAGACGCGGCCCGGCAGCCGCAGTGCAGCTCGGGCGGCCGGTGGGTGGGGCTAGGGCTAGTGGCTAGCGGCAGGCTAGTGGGCGAGGGGCGGTGGGTGGTGGGTGGGTAGTGGCGGGCTAGTTACCGGAGGGCCCCGTCGCGGATGCGGGGCCGCCATGCCGGGGCCGGGCCGCCCTGGTGCGGCGGGTGCGCGCGGCGGCTGTCGGCACCGCACTGCCCCGCGCCGCCCCGCGCCTGCGCCCTGCGCCCCGCGCCCCACGCACACAGCTGCATGTGCTCAAACTCAAAAACTGCACCAAACCGAACCCCGTTACGTCATCGTCCCTCAGAGGATCCTCGGTTTCGAAACGTCTTCGAATCGCCGATCGGCCCTAATTCCCCTAACTACTCCCAAAAATATATACCTTACTTTGCGCTGAAGGGAACGATTAGGAAAGAATGATAGCAGAACTCGTCCGCGTATGAAAGATATGAAAAATAAGCTAGACAAATAAAAAAACGAGTGGACTTAATCTTCGATCACCCGAGAGCTCCGAACTGACGCCGCGTGCAGCGACTGCCCTGGACAGATAAAAAACCTCTTCTATAGACGACGATACTTCCCCCTATGACGAGCACAGTAGTGTAGTTAAAAATGACTACGCGCTGCACGATCACGATCTGCATAGTAGCAACGAGATGGAATCGGGTTCGTTCTGCCGAGTAGTGTTGTCTGCAGCCAAGGCATCCACGCAACGTAGGTAGCGATCGATCGCAGTCGTTTATCGCGTCGACTGCGCTGGATTCGGAAACGCACCTTCTAAGATGCGTTTCCGAACCCACGCGCAATCCACACGACGAGCGACGGCAAATGATCGCTCCCTACAACGCGTATATTCCTTGCCCTGCTTAGAAATTTCTTGCCTAGACAGCAATACTGAGCAGAATAAACTTAGTTACTCCGCATGACCGTGATTAGAATCGCGAGGACGAGTGATTTTGCAAATGTCGAAGATTTATGGATTCGAGAGGAATGGCGTACTATCGTGACAAAGCACAAAATAATTCGTTCTAATTTGCAGGTGCCTCGTTCGTTTTCGGACGAAGGCAATCTACATGTCTTTGTTTTTCTCCATACGATTGTTTGTTTATAATAAATTTAACATTAAAAAAGTAATAAGTATATGTAATTCTTCGGCGAGTTGTTTCCAAATATTATTTTGAAAAATCAACTTGCTTGCAATCAAATAGAGAATGGTGCAGTAACACTAAATATATCAGATTTTCAATTTCTTCATCTGTGCGATGTATGACAGTGACATAATGTACGACTGCGACAGCAATACTATGTCAAACACAGTAGCTAAATTAAAATCAACAGCACGCTGCCGCGGCAATCAAAATTACGATCTGCGTAGTAACGAGACGAAATCGGCTTCATTCTGCCGAGTATTGTTGTCTACGGACAAGACATCCGCGCAACGTAGGTAGCGATCGATTGCAGTCGCTTATCGCGTCAACTGCGCTGGATTCGAAAACGCACCTTTAAGTTAAATATTCGGCATAACCTAACGTCAAAAGTCATTTGAGGGTGTGAGCGATCGCGAACTCCAAATTTTATACAAAAAGCTTCTGACCGAAGTTCTCACCGACGTTTTGGCTAATTTTAATAAATAAAAGAAGTGAAACATATGCGTATAACTACCGCGTCTTTGTTGCACGCACTGCCACCATTCTCCCCGACGCGTCTCGATATTGGTAGCCATATTGCACGCTCGCCTTATTTTTGTCTACCATAAAGGTTTAGCGCGTTCGGTGTCGTCGGCGAGTTTTAAGAAGAGTACGACGTCTTTCTAAACAATGAAAAAAAACGAAACGTTTTTCCTATTTTATTTATCTATGTAGAGATTACTCCACAGATTTCGTGAAGAATTTTACGCGCTTGTGTCAACGCACGACGCGTCTTAACGGAAGGCCGTATGAGGGTCGACCCCGCTAGCCCTCTCTTCCTCCTGCGGTTTACAACGTGATCGCGTTCCAGCCATTCTCTTCTTCCTCGAAATGTGACCGCCATTATCCACACGCAACACGCAAACCCCATGACGACTCTGGCAATTCCTCTCGTTCCTTTGCGACGGCATAAAAAATAATTTATTGTCAGATTCACACCTTCCTTCGTCAACGAGACTCCTCCGACCCGACTGTGGACGACTAAGTTACAACAGTTGCCGTCCCAGCTTTCTAGGAACTACTAATACGGGTGAGGTCACCAATCGTAAGCCTGAAGCTAAGTTGCCTTGTCATCGTGCGGGTGGGGCCGATTCGTATTTGGTATTAATGTATGATCGAGTCCAAAGCAAATAAGCTATTAATTACATTATTTTTAAGCAAGGAGTGTCCTCGTCCTTTGCGCGTAAAGCATTTCTTAATTTCTTCTAATCCGAGTCACAGTAACACTGTCCCGACCCTGGTAGCGGTGGGTCTCTTGCAGTTCCGAAGGATCTACGGCACTAAGATCTCGCCACATCCAACTCCGACGCATTCCAACGATCGATTCCAAAGTTACGGCCAGCATTAACAATTAATAATGCATTCATTCATGTGATTCACCGTGCAGTACATGAAAGGCTTTTAGCGCGATAACGAGCAAAAGAGAATGATTATTTGGATAAGAAAGGTTAATTAAGAAGTAATCAAACCCGAGTAATAATTCAGAGGGTACATTAAAATCGGTAGGTAAAATCGGTAGGTATATAATCAGAGGGTATTTTAAAATTTGAACGCAAATAGCGGGTATACTTGAATTTCAGACACGTTAAACGGGGTTTCACTGTATGTATATCATATTATGTAGAAGTTAATGAAGAAAAAATGGTTTTTAATTCCAAAATCCAGCGAAAATCAACTCTTAATACAAAAATACAATTCTCGTCTAATCACAAGGCAGAAAAAAACTAAAAAAATAAATATGTTTATAGATATATCAGATGGTCGCGGAGAAATAGGATGTTATTAATTTAGGCATTAAGTTAGGCATTGTCCACATGTAGTTATGTGAGATGCAAGCTGGATATGGATTGAAGCGTTTTAACTTTATCGAAGGCGCTTTAACTCAATTAAATATTAAAACATTCCAACAACGGATTATACCCACTTATTATTACCTATTAGGATAATTTAGCGCCATGTAACAGTTCAAAAAATAAAAGAACAATGTTACTCTGATCAGAGGCGCGTCGTCCATATGGCCAGATTGTGCGGCGCACACAGGCCAGAAGATTGGGTGCATCGAAAAGCGCCAAGAGAGGAAAATTGAAAAATATTAAATATTAATTTATTAAAATTTCTTGAAATCGAAAAAATCAAAACTTCCTAATTCTTAATAAAAAATGTTTTAGAGGAGGGGGAGGGGGCATTTAAAGTTTTACACACAGGCGCTGGACACTGTCGGCGAGACACTGACTCTGACTTACCTGAATCCTTTACTATTAAAGAGTCCTGATCTCAATCTTATCGATCATCCATGATCAATTATTTGAAAAAAGTACATGGAAACAATTGACCAACATCTAAAACGGAATGTATCTGTGGAAGTATGAAATAATTCAAGAATCTATTAATAATCTTTATTTAATTCTCCCAGAGAGCATTAATATTATAATTACAGAAAGAGTCAATATTAATAATTTACGACATTTCACGTTCTGATATCCTGTTAAGAAATTTTATCCCAAACGAATTAATGCAGCGTAATTGTCATCGAAACGGTCACAAAACACGTTGTCAAGTAGTTAAAGAAAGCTATGAGATCAAAGAACAACAACTGAAATAACATAGAAATCCCGACTATAGTTCAGATTCTAAAGAATCATAATTTTCTGCTATCTGAATCAACACTGGCTCATCAAACCACACATGGAATTAAAACAAACCGAGTCCAACATAAATAAATATAGTCAAAGACTAAAAAATCATCCAAACAAATTAGCAACACAGCTGAGAGAAGAAATCTAGAATACGAAGGAATAGAACCATTATTTTTTTAAAAAGCCTGAATGAGGCTCTCGCCTTGGAGATAAAATCGCCGGATTCCTTCTCTTCGAGTGATTAGTCCGGATAAAAACAACTTAATGTAATAATTTACAGATTGTGCTATGCAATTAATTAATAAAAAAAAAATCTGTTAAATATGGATAGGTTTGCAATACCCTTTATGGGTTCCCTTTCTGGAAAAAATTATATAATACTGCCCGCGAGGTGAAAACAATCCACCACATCTTTATCTAGGTGAGGTGAGCTTTGAAATATACAGTAAACCTCTCTATAACGTCAAGATAGGTTCCACGTATAGGGAGTTAAGGTTATTCTATTTTATTTTTTGATTTGAAGGAAATCGGTATATCAAATATCCAAAAAAAATAGATAAATGAAATTTATCTATTTTATATAGCTGAAGTAATCTTCCCGCAACTTGCGGGCAGGGAAACTCAACACGACATTTTATTAGTTAATTTTAAAAAAATATAAAATATTTTTATGAAAATTCTGATTAGCTTTTTTAAAAATTTACGAAAAAACTGCCACAAACCTTATAGGGGGGGGGGACACTTTATAGGAGAGTACGTTATAGGGGGGTTTACTGTAATTATACCATTAACCGATCCGTCACGTCGGCTCAAAAACAACCGCGACATCCTAATAGGGTATATGTATAAGGGAAAATAGACCCGAAGTATTTCAAATCAAGATATTAATGAAGTTTTCATCATTATATTCTTTCATACTTTATTTTAAATGGATTATTCTAAGAGTAAAAATAGTTATTCATGATATGCTTCACAATTTGATCGATATTTTGGATTTTTTAACTAATCAATATGACGCGTATATGAAAAGCGCACTCAGCGATGTTCGGCCGCAGACTGAGGACACGCAAGCCGGTAGACCGACCGCCGAATTCTCGCGGCACGTGTCACTAGTATACGTTTCACTCGCACTTGGCACCTTATACTGGATGCGAGCGAGAAAAACATCCCGCCCATGCAACAGTAGCGGACAATAAAGGTCAACGATTATTCATAATATTTATTTTTTAGACTTTTTTAGCTAAATACTAAAAGTTTGTGATTTATATTAAAGAGGTATTCGAGAAAAATCAAAAAACTTGGGGTCCCAAATAGACCCCATCGGCACGGCTAGGTTTAGCGTATGTTTTTTCGAATCGTACCCCAGTGTCAAATATGAGTACTTTATTAATTAATTAATTCATGGACATTGCTAGGTGAGGAGATCCAATTCCATTCTGACTAATAAATACAGTTTTTTTTTTCTATTCATGCCTCAATGATTAATGTAAGAGATTTTAATGGGCAATCATCGTAAACTTAGTGATTGTAATGTTTTATATTACGCGACATTTCAGCGGACTAGTATCCATTGCATAGAGTGAGAATTAAATTTAAATCGGGCCAAACTTTCAGACTTGCTTTCAGTGCTCGCTTCAGCTTTTGCCAACCTAATGAACCGAAAATTTGACAAATGGATAAGTTGAAACTTGTTTGTTTGAATGGTTACCAATGGGTCAAATGCATTAGAGGCGACTTTTTTACATTTTGAAATGTTCGACAAAAATAAATACATTTGAAGTATAATTAAATCGTGATTGATACACCTGACACGCGACATGAACGGGCGATGATACCCTGACACACGACGATTATTTGATTACATGCACGATAAAAATCAGTAAACACAGAGATAATCGTTTCGGGCAGCTACTTCGAAAAGTAATAATATAAAATACACTTACGGAAATATTTATGATGATGGAAAAACGCCCGGTGTAAGAGAATGCGACAATGACGTTGAATGATTTTTTAAAAAAAATGCATTCTTTTGTTTTATATGGGTAACTGTAAATTCACTATATTCAATTATACCATAACAACTTATTTGGCGTCCATCAAATTTTATGTTTTCATATGTGTTCTCGAGTATTTCTTTAATCTATCAAATACATACATATGAATATACTATATAATACATATATATTAAAATATTTACTTTTTATTATATTCATTTCTGATTTTAAAAAAATATTTTAATCGATGTATTGTTTTTCGTTTAAAATTCGCGTTTCCCCGAAAATAACCATTACCCTGAAAATAAATCCTACCAGGGGCGTTCCGTCCATATGACCAGATTGTGCGGCGCACACAAAAATATTGAAAAATATGAATTCATTAAACTTTCCTTTTCATAAAATGTTGTTATTTATTATAAAGGGGGAAGGGGGTACAGTAAGTAGCCAATTAAAGGTTAGCATACAGGCGCCGAAGTCTTTCTAGAACTTAAATTATCGCCTTTGTACGTCCGGTGTGCTTGAAAAAACGAACTACGACCAATTACGTTTATATATAATATTTTATTTAATTTTGATTTTAGGAAACATTGCAATTCATTTCATTAAATTAGTATTTTATTTTTTCAATACTTTCCCTCTTGGCGCTCCAGCGCCTGTGTGCCGCACAATCTAGCCATATGGACTGGTGCCGCCGGATGGATACGCGTTATATTATGTTTATTAAAAAAATAAGATATCCCCTGAAGTAAGCCCCAATACATAATTTGGAGTAAAAATTTAGTATAAGAAAGGGACTTATTATCGGGGAAACAATGGTAGCAAATGTTGTAGATACTTTTTTAATGATAAAACTACCCTATAGCAGGGATTGCGAACCTAGGACACGCGTGCCCGAGATGGCATCTCTTTGAAGATTTTAAAAACAAAAAAAAAATATTCAAAGAATAAATGATATGCCTTTGGGTAGAAATACGGTGAAAGATAAAATCATAGAAATGACCAAAAATTTAACTCATTTTTAATTAATGAGAATCTCATAAAATATAACGAGCTACTAGACGTCGATTGGCTTTCAAAATTAATGTTTTTTACTGATTTGTGCTTACATTTAAATAAATTAAATATTAAACTGCAAGGTGTTAACAATATTCATAATAATATAATAACAATAACAAATCAAATTAACACAATAATTTTCCATAGTTATTCAATCGATAATCAACGAGTTTTCTTCAAGATTCAAACAATTCCGAAGATTTGAAAAGACATCAAAATTTATTTTATATCCAGACACACTATCGGCAGATGACCTCAATTTGGAGATTTTCGAATGGCTAAATCTGGAAGACATTTAAATACAATTTATCGAATTCCAATCAAGTTCGATATGGTTCGATATGGATTTGGAAATGATTAAAAGCAATCGATCAACGAACATAATTAATAAAAATGCAGAATAAGAGCTTGGAACGCAATTCCAGAAATCTTTAGCAATTTAAAAAATCTAGCGAGGGCAATGTTATCAATTTTCTCTTCTACATATGCTTGCGAGTCATTATTTTCAGAAATGAATTTCATAACATGTAACTCAAGAAAGAGAATGACCGATGAATCCAGTTGGTCGTGTGTATTACAATAAGTGACGAAATATGAACCAGATATTAAGAATTTGTCATCCAATGTACAACAGCAAAAATCACATTGCTATTTATATGCGGCGAGATTACATACAAAAATCGTAAACTATCGACGGCCACTCTAACGGCCACCCCCTATAACTCTTCTACGAATAACACAGGGATTCAGAATATCTATTTATCACCTCCCAACCCCTACGGGGGGGTAGTTAGTAATACTCAACAAAACAGTGCAAAATGTACATATGTACATGTTGGTGTACACATATCCATTTCTCACCACAGGGCCAGTATACCCTGGGAAAGAAAACCCCTAATCTGTTGACCAATAATTGGTCTAGTCTCGATACTTTCGCTCCTCTTCCTTCTTTCTAGGGCTAACAATCACTTGCGACCGGCTACTTGAGACTCGTTTTGGGCAGATGTGCATATGTATGCCTGTGCATATCTATATAGGTGTGTGTGTGGTCGCTCGCTACTTGTCACTTGTGACTCGTTATAAGTAGATAACGCCTTAGAGAAGAGAACAAATGAATATCGAGACAAACCCTCCCACTTGCCTGGACACAGTCGGGAGGATAAAATCGAATACCAACATTGGTAGAAGATACACGCCTAATGCTAGCAATGGACAAGAGAGGGAACACTCTTTACGAAAAACCGCATACTAAGACGGCTCGGGTCCCCGCAGTATGGACACGAAAGGGGAGTCCTCACGTCACGTGTGAGACTCGAGTTCCTTTGGCCTCAACTACCATGCGAGAGTTTGGTAAGACCCATGCCCTCAACGAGTAAGAGCCTTGTTGCTGACAAATGATGATGATGATGATATAATATAATATTTATTTGATCTCAAATATCGCCATTTCGTTGATCTTTTGTATGAGATTTTATAATTTCATATAACGGAACGACTAATGACGGTTTTTTAACATATAGTATTTTTTTTAATGTTATCCCTGTATATTTATCAGTGGCGTACGGTGGACTTGATGTTGGGTGTGCTGAATGTGGAAAAAAAATACAAATACAATATTTCTATTCTTCGTTTTTGCGACATAAATTTTTCAAGTAATATCAATGGAGAAAAAAATACTCATAAAACTAAAACAGAAAGGCACACTTTACGATAGTTGAACATTAATTGAAAAATTAATGTCACAAGAACTAAGAATAGAATTATTGTATAAATAATAATAAAATTCATTAAAAAATCCTGTATTTTTTCCACATTCAGCACACCCAACATCAACACCACCGTACGCCCCTGAAATTTATGCGTTATTTTCTTAATTACGCTATTTTTTTGTTGTTGTTATTTTACATTTATACCTTTATATATTTCTTCTATTTATTTTATATTTAATTTTTTTTTTCACTATACTATGTTTTTATGCGTGATTGTCGACCTGGGTTATTCTGTAATGCCAATCACACATTGTCTTTAAAATAAATAAATAATATTAAATACTATTAACAGTTATTTTAGAAATATTTTGAAACAAACAAAGAAAACACATTTTATGGCCAAAATATGGCCAGTAAAAGTGATTCACAATAATAAAAAAAGGGTTATTGCCAATCTAATCTTTTAGTGACGTCATTTTCCTGCTAACACAATCAACTCGCATGCCATAGTGATATTTGTCAGCGACTTGAGCGGTTGGTGGTGTCGTTTGCACAGCCATATTATATTTTCTCAAAGTATTACTCTAGAAAATATATATACAAATATTTTAGTATATTAATGTCGGATATATAAAGAAATAAATATACTAAAGTATTATTTTAATATTTTAGTATATTTATTTCTTTATATATCCGACATTATTATACAAATATTTTATTAGTTTATTTGCATTTTTCTATATTAATTAATAATAATATATTAATTATTAATAATAATAAATGATATCATCAACAATAGAGGTATACTGTGCAGATACTAACTTCCTGTGTGTCATGCTATAGATATAAATTGCGTATAAGTTTATCAGAAAATCATTCGTATTTAATTCCACTTTAACAATCTTATATTTTTTTAATTCCATTTAATCAACTTGTTAATATAACTTAATTAACAGATGTGAATATTGCAGAGTCGGTGATTCAGCGCTAAGAAGTGTAGCTCTTTAAATATAAAAATGAGTTCCAGTGATGGTATAAATAATGTTTTTTATTTATCCTAATTTTATTTTAATTACATTATAAATATTGTATGCATAGAATCCATTTACGAAGATGTTCACCAACCCGTATCCAGTGATCATACTCTAGCAGAAGAAATTGGTGCTCTCAAAATGAGAATAGTGAACGTACCGTTGAATTCGATCAACCCAACTATGCAAAATACGATCGATCTTTTGACGCTCGTCGAAACGTGTGCTACAAAAGTAACTGACGTTGAGAGTGATTTAAAGAAAATTGTACAAAAAATAAATGAACAAGATCAAAATAATAAATCCTGGGTGAAGAATAGCAAAGAAGTGCAAAAGTTCTCCGAGAGATTTGAAGTGGAGATACGCAACGTTCCTCAGGTAGCGAATGAAAAACTACTCGATGTAATAACTAACATTGCATCAGCTATTAATTGCCCCTTTCAACCGAATCATATAAATAATATTCAAAGGATTAACAATGATATTAAAATATCCACGCCCAAAAACATCGTCGTGAATTTTTCTTCAAAAATAAAACGCGATGAGTTCCTAGAGGCTAACAAACGATATAGAAATATAAATGGGGCGAGCGATGTCGGTATATCCTCTTCCAAGCTGGGAAATTCTGTGGACAAAGGGATAATTATATCGGAACATTTATCCCATAAAAAAATGTTACTCTTCAAGATCGTTCGCAAATTAGCCGAAATCGAAGGTTTTAAATATGTCCGGGTGAAAAATAATAATATATACTGCCGAAAAACAAATACATCCAGCGTGATACTGATTGAAGACTATGAGGATTTGAAGAAAATGGAAGTTGCTAATTTTAATCATGTAAATCTTGATTCTCGCCATGAAACAGGTAAACCGTCACATCAATTATTAATTTTAATGCGAATGTAAAATTAATAGTATTGAAATAATGTAATTATTTGTACTATTGCTAGTTGCGGTTCCTAAAGAAACATCTTCAGAAAAAAAGAAGCTGACTAAAGATGATATAAGTCCTCCACAAGATTTTAGGCATATTTATCACGTGGGATGGGACAATAATGGAGGTAATTAAATCATATTTATTAGCGGTCTGCGGAACGGCACCGTTCTGATGTCGGATCTATATTATTTTTAGTTTGTCATAGCCATCAAATACGGTTGAAGTACTCTGTTATATATAGCCTCTCAAACCCTTTCGTATGTAAACGTTACCCCAAAATTATTTTTAAGGATTTGCAGTGAATCTATCAACGGATGATACGACATTGATTGAACAGTTTGGACAGATGGGAATGGTGACTAGCATTCATAAGTCGGCAGGTGCTCAAGACAATACTGATCTAATGAACGAAACTCAGTCTATATGTGCAAATGTTACCCCAGTTACAGAAATTTCAAGTAAATATATAATTAAACAAAATTGACCGACTGATTCTAATTTACGTATGACTGTTCCGATTTCTAGCTAAGATGATGTCACTACCACCTCCACCGCCAAGACCACCATCAAAATTACCCGCAGTTGCAATCGGTAATTTTTTTATTATTTTATTGTCAAATTGCTTACACTCAACTCTTTTTTTACATGGTTTTGGAATTAACATTGACCACTAATAAGGACAATAATATAATTCTCGGAAACAAAATATTTATATATTAATTTTAATTTGTTTTCATTAACGTAAAGCTCATAATTTTATCCCGCAATATGACCGATGGGTAAAAAAGTGAACAAAATAGTGAAATTCATCAACTAACTGCTGCTTTAATTCACAATAGCTTGCAATTTGTTAAGGCCGTTTAACGGTATTTTCTTACTTATGATCCTGACCTAGAACGAGCTTTAAAATATCAACGGGACTTGTAGATTTGTATGGCTGGACACCAAGCAATGTATAAACAGCTTACAAAACAAAAAATACAGACGTGGATAATAAGAAATTCGACAAATCATCATGTTCAACCTTTATTTCTGCACTGATGAATGAGAGCCTCTCCTATTTTTTTCCATTCTGATCCACTTTTTATTAATCCATGACTATCAGGTTCCAACGCCCGTTTTCCCTGTGGGCCACATGTTTTTATTTAGAGTATTTCCCCGTGGACCACATGTAATAGTTTTCTCGAGGATCGATTCATTGCGGATTTGATCGCCCAGAGATATACCTAACATCGCTCGCTCCATCGTCCTCTGAGTCACTTTAAACTTGTGAGCTAGTTCCGCGGTAAGTGCCAAGGTTTCGGCGTCGTAGGTCATTACTGGGAGAATACACCAGTTAAATAGCTTAGTTTTTAGGCATTTGAGTATTTGTTTTAGTATTCCAAATGCTCCCTATCTCAGTTGTACTCCTTGGTGAAGTTGTGTCGTCCAAGTTGAATAGTCTGGCCGAGGTAAACATACTCTTGTACCTTCTCTATAGTGATCGTCTCGACCGAAATCAGTTTATGGACTATTTTCCCATTTCTCTTGCTCTCAACCGACTGATCGAGAGACACCATAGAACATTTTTTCTAGATCTTCCAGTGTCTCGGACATAATGATTATGTTGTCTACAAATCTGAGGTGTGTAATATACTCTCTATTTATATTAATGCCCTGTCCTTTCCAATGGAAAAATTTGAACATATTTTCCGGCACTCATAATACTAATATTAGATGTTAGTATTTATCACTAACTTTATATTAGATCACTTTTTTACATGTTATTTGATAGAAAATGTCGATGTGTGAAGAGTTAAATTAATTAATTATTTATATGAAAAATATTAATTTTATTTATAATCAGCCGAAGAATTCGAAATTGTTGAACCTCCTCCGATACCAGCAATCCGTCGCAATGTTGAACCTCCAAAGGGTATTTATTTCTATATTATTATTATGATTCAATATTATATAATGTTATATTATTCTTTAACACTCAAATTTATAGTTCCTCTTTCGATTATTAAATCGAGGGAAAACAGTTTGCAGAAAAAGGCACAGAACAAAAGAAAACTTACCACAAATGAAATTGGTCCGCCTCAAAATTCAGAAATTGGTACATATTTATATTTAACTAGTATGTCGTTGATTATCATTATTAATACGAATATAATTTTATGCTTTATGATAAATTCGTAGATGATTTGTATCAGTGTATATCGGATATCGGTATGAAGTTGCAAGACCGTGACACTAGAAATTCCATTTACGACTTCATAAATAAACACTGCGGTGTAGACATGACAAGTGATAATCAAGACCAAGGTAATATATATCGCTTTTATTCAAATACATTTTTGATTGAATTTCGATAGTTAAATATATTACTTCTGGTTAATGCAGGTAGTTTAAGATTCGAAAAACTGACAGAAGACGAACTACGACAGTTTTTTAACATAGCTGGCATAACACACAGAGAACTTAGGGATAAAAACAGCAGAAAATTTATCTACGAATTTATAATGAAACACGGCGGTTCCGAAGCTGTGAAAGAATCTATAAAAGAGAATATAAAATAATAATTCAGATAGCTAAGAAATTATTGTAATTGTACAATTCATATATTAACGATATTTATATGTATATATTAATTGTTACGAGTTATATAATACTAATTTTATTTTGTAACAAAACTGACAATAAAACAAAAATTATGATTTACAAATTTATTATAAACCTTGTATACAATTCTCGACATATTGCGAAAAAAAAATGTTTGAGCTGCATAATACTTATATACACATATATATATTTAATATGTATCACAGGCACGGAAGAAAGTGAGGATACAAATTAAATTTTAAATAAATTGAAATTATTCTTAATCCGTCATCAGTTTCTTACCGGGCGAGTGATATTCATTCATATTAACATAATTTTTTAGTAATTGGAATAATGAGATAATTATATAAAAGAAGGAATACGTCAACAACATACAGAGATTCAATTTTAATTATCATCCGTTTACATTAATTTTTTATTTTAAATAGAAAAAAAAAATTCTGCACAAACATAAAATACGTTAAATAATCTTTATTTAATTCAATCTAAACGACAAAAAATTTTTCGTCGTCGTATATAAATGTATCATTAATTAAATTAACATATTTGTCAAATATAATAGCTCAAAATTTAATCGACGCGATAAATTATACCCATTATATTAAATGAACAATTACAAACTCATTCGGAATCAAATAAAAATCATTTTTCAATCAATAAAATGGGTATAATCGTCAAACGTATCGATCAGATGCATGTTTAAGATTTTATCAACATATATTCTATGTATTTTTTTTTAATTCTATACCAGTGTTTCTCAACATGCGCACACCCCCGTGGAGGGTAATGGGCATATTCATATTTAGCATAAAAAATCGGCCATGAAAATATATTTTTAATATTGCAACCCCAAATTTCTGAGAAAAATGGCAACACTGATGCAATCCGTGTATTTTTTCATTTGAAGCTGTCAATTATAAAATCATGATATGTAGAAGCGTTGAACTGGGGCATGGCACATATAAGGTTGAGAAACACTGTTCTACAGGGTTTCCCAAACTATGTTCCGCGTAAACACACTGCAACATATTAAAAATCTACTACTTCATATTGAAAAGTGAGTGATGGTCAATCTTAACTGATGTTTAAAATCCAGATTATTTAAAATTTTGTGCAATGAAAAGAGTAGTAAACATACAGATCTTTTATTACATACTGAAGTGAGATGGCTATCCAGAGGATAAACACTATTAAGACTTTACAAACTTAAAAGCGAGTAATTGGTCGTCCAAAAAAATAATCTAGGACAAAATTTTAATACAACAGATAGAATTGCATCTTTTAATAATGAATTGTTTTCGTACTTTAGGTGAATGTTTAATCCATTTTCTGTGAAAAATAAACCAGTGAGCTTAAGCTCAAGTGATTATGAAAATTTAATTGATTTAATTTGTGACAAAAAGATGATATCTAAGCGATTTGTGAGAAGAGTATCCCAATGTGTCGAAACAAACTATTATTTTTAGATACGTTTTCTACAACGTATTTGTGCGAGACAGGATTTTATAGGACAGTATAGGAAGAGGCTCGACGCCATGTATAAGAATTCAACTCACCTTTGCCTAATATCAAGAAGATATGCGATTCAAGAACTGAACAAGGTTATTATTATAAATAATCCAACCAAAAAAATAAGACATGCGTTCCATTAAAATTTCGGGATTTGCGAAGTGTTCCATTGCAGAAAGAGTTTGGGAAACCCTGAATTACAATACATATTTTGAGCTCGCATATTTGCACAATTCGACGAATCACAATTAAAAAATTAAACAAATGTATTCCGTACACCTAGTCGTTATCGATTACACGTATTTAAATTCTTAGGACGGAATGGAAAAACGATTTTCCACATAATTAAAAATGATATATTGCAAAATTTCGAATTAAAAAAAAAATCAAAAATTTGAGGTTATATAACTCATCCGCCGACCAACTTAATTGTAAATTAATCGTATATTTTTGCGTACAGATTACAACTATTATTTGCAATTTAAAAATAAACATAAATAATAAAAAAAAAAATATGTACAAACGTAAAGTTGATATGTATTTACTGTGCAGCGTTTTATTAATAATTGAAATTATATATTACATTAGTACAAAATGGATGTATCCAATTTGCCGGCGTTTACAGAACACGTTTAAACATAAATCAATTAATAGTATACTTAATATTAATTTCAGTTTTTGAACCAATGAGAATGTTTACCTAAAATTAATGACTCTGTTTAATTGCAATACTGACGAAATATAATAAAATTGCGACAATCATATTATGCACTTAAATTTTATACATCCGATTATAATAGTCACCAGTCGCCCGATATTTACAACCACACTCAATCGCCGACATGTAAATACAGCTCAATATAATTCACACCCAAATCAATAAAAGAAAAACTGACAAACATACATACGTCACAGAATGATAAAAATAAATGGCAACGAATACGGTATATATTATTATATATATAGCTCAATAACGGGATAAGCAATGATAATCACAAATCAAGATACATCGTTATTGTGTATTGAATTTTTTTACAAAACAATCGAGTATTTCATGTTAAAATTTGTGCGAGAATTGTTGCCAAATTTGAGACATGCACTTAAAATTTCACATTTCTGCTTCGAAATACAAACATCTGGAATTTTAAATGTCTTCAGATAAAATATTTAAATTTACATTATATTATCGAGTTATTTCTCTTCGATTTTTCGATGAATTTTTTTTTTATCATTATTGATATAAATTAGTAATAGAAATAGGTCGATGATATAATATATTATTTATATTATTACTGTTGTATATAATATAAGTAAGCGCACAAAATATTATATTAATATCACATCTTGAGTAGCTAAAAAACAGATTCCAATGACAATACAAAAAATATTCGTTAAGTGTGTAATTAATAATACAAAATTTTAGAGTAATACTTATAAATATATATATATACATATTTATTACAAATGCTCCGAGTTTGAGTAGTGTTTTTAACGGATAATGTCGGCAGCATTAAGCTCGAATCGAATGAAAAAAAATGAATCTTTCAATAACGTTACGTAAAGAAAATAATAATTAGCAAAAGTCTACAGTGAAATGCGAATATGCAATCATGAGTCCGATTAAAAAATATATATTGATCATAGACGGGTGCCGATGGACTTTTACAACGAGAATAAACAAATTAACACAATTTTATACGGAAAATGGAGACAAAGACGGCAATAAAACATCGTTGAACTATAAGGGGTACCAGAAAAATTATGTTTTTCAAGTCACGTTATATGTTTTTATGGTCACTACACTTACCGATATTTATAAAATTCAAATTTAACAACTCGACAGATTTCCAATGGATCAATTTTTACCATTTAATCGTAATTTGATGCTTTATCATTTTTTTTGAAAAAAGAGACTGCAACAATTGCCACTAAAAACATTTGTGGGGGATTCGTTAAATATTCGTAAGCGTCAAAAGTGGTTCAAGACCTAGTAAAATGGACATACTGAGTGCCAAAATTAAAAGTAATCAAAAGTTATCCATTGAAAAAATTGCGAACGATCTCGTAAACTCACGGTCGAGTATTCAAGTTCGTCTTAAAAAAATCGGCAAGGTGTGGAAGCAAAGGAAATGGATACGGCATGTGAATATCTTTTCAAAATAAAATCTGAAACACTGTTTTTACGAAACAGAACAACTAGAGACGAGAAATTAGTGTTTTACTGCAACAGAGAGCACAAAATTCAATGGCTATCAAAGAGTTAGGTAGCAATACCGAACCCTAAACCTGGCCAGTCAAAATTCCTCTAAAAAAACGGACTAAAGTCAAACTCTACGTGACGATATATTTGAAGCCGTATAGAATGAACTGACTATACTAGAATATACCGGTCACAGCTGTCGTCAGAGTGGCCAGACTCCGGTGGGCCGGTCACGAGTCAAGGATGCGGGACCGTCAGCTGCCGAAAAGGCTTATAGTTAACAAACCTTCCTGTCCCCGGAGGTAAGGAAGACCAAGACTGAGGTGGTTGGACTGTGTACAGAGAGACACTGCAACATTGAAATAGACACTAGCATGTTTGTTGTTTAAAATAGCACTCGAAGGTGTAATAAGAGACTCCAACGTGGAAACAACTGGCAACATTCTTAGTAAATCTGTGCAGCTTCTTGCGTATGCGGACGACATAGACATTGAGGCCAGATCTCGGGCGGCTCTCAAGGATGCATGCCAGCGAATAATGAGAGCCATGGAACTAAGGATCAACGAGACCAAGACAAAATACATGCTCATATGTCAAGAACGAATACTTAAACCCCTGAGAGTCGAAGAGTATAGCTTGACCGGTCATAGGTCAAGGAAGCAGGACAGTCAGCCGTCGAAAAGGCTTATGATTAACAAGCCTTCCTGTCCCCGGAGGAAAGGAAGACCAAGGCTGAGATGGTTGGACTGTGTACATAGGAACACTGCATCATTGAAACTTAGCGGAAGATGGAGCGATGTGGCGTCAGACCGGATAAAATGGAGGTGTTGGATGCAGCTAGGGCTCTACAATAGGGCTGTTACGCCTATGATGATGATGATAAATGAGTATTTTAGAATAATATGTAAAAACACAAGTTTTATAAGCATTCAAATCTTTCATTTAAAAAACGAAATTCATTTCCGGTACCCTTAATATTAATATAATACAAAGTTTTTAGTTTGAATTCCTCTTTAGTTATGATTTATTATTTTCCAAGATACTTTAAATACTCTCCGCATGCAAAGTGTTAATTTATCATTGCCAGAAATTTAATTAATTTAGTCATAAATATTTCTTAGCGTAAAATAATATATCACTTAATGAATTTACTTAAATAATTATATCTACAAAATATAAAAAAAATCAGATTGCATTATAAAACAAACACATTTTAAACATTGATATTATACCTATTACTCGTAAAAAGCTTCACAAACATATTTCCAAAAATGGAAACACTTCAAAATCTTCACATCCAGGTACTCATCCCAGAAATGCATCCCGATGGTGCAATCAGCGCAAAGAACCCGCCGACAGCGTGCCCGCTTTGGCTTTGCGCGTTGGCTGTACCGACATGGGTGCGATCAGTGCTTCTGATTGGCCAGAATTGTGCACACCCACCTCCTAATCAAATAAATCGACTTTAAATAAAAACGGCTGAATACGCATAATGCAATAAATACGTTAAAACGGTAAGCCCTCAAGGAGTGCGGCTAAATAACTAAAACTTTGTATTCGATTGGAGACAGTGTTGTTACTAACATTAATATTATTGCAACTGGCCAGTCTCATTTGAGCCAGTTGCGATGCCGGTGTCAGGTTCGATGTCGATCCAAAGGGAGAGATCATTGAAGAAACGGCCCTCTTGAGTTTAGAGGGCGTTTTGTTAAATGAAAACGCGCGTCCGACCTGAAAAAAAAAATCAACAAATTATACACACCTACAACGGATCTTCGTAAAATTAAACTATATTAAAACAAACTCTTAATTGTTGTAAATTAAAATATGCAAACACATATACTCACCGATTATATAAAAGAGAATAATTATTCTATATAGAAACACATTTACTCATGAATAATATAGCCAACCATCCAGAGAACTAATAAACTTTCTGATATTTAGTAAAATTACAGTTCTGAACATTGTATTTGTACAGGTAACCCTTCTATAACACGGTATCCAACAAAACGAGCTTTTAACGAATAGCAAACGAGCCAAAATTACGGACTTTTTCGACCCATCCCATGAAAGAAGCCGAAAATTTGAAATGAGATGCAAAACTGCGTCTCAAAACCAAAAGATCTCTACAACTAGCCTTTAAGGTAAAGCAAACAAGTCAAAATTACAGACTTTTAAATAGACCAGATGACATAAATAATGAAAATGATTCAGACAGTGAAGATAATATCATTTGACCGAAAAATCATTTTTTATCTCCACTCCAACATCCGATGACGAATATAAATTGAGATTGCATCAGCTGATAGCTGACAAATGAAAGAACTGGTGCAGTAATTTTTTAACCTAGCCGTGCCAATGGGGTTTGGGCCCCAAGTTTTGATTTTTCTCAAATAACTCTTTTAATATAAATCCTACATGTCTTAAACTTTTCGTATTTATATCGTAAGAATAAATATCCTAAATAATCATTGACCTTTATTGCCCGCAATTGCGAAACAATATTTATTACTATTGCCACGGGTGCAATGTGTTTTCTCGCCCGCGTCCGGTAGGATGTGCAGAGTGGCATATGCTGCGAGAGCTCAGTCTGCTACGAGACATCACCGAGAGCGTTGTCATTTACGCATTGTATTGATTATTTAAAAAATCCAAAATATTGACCAAATTATGAAGCATATTATGAATAATTATTTTTATTCGAATAATCCATTTTAAAAATAAATGTCAAGATATTGATGAAGAATTTATGCTTGGGGTATCTAAGATACCCCCTTAGGACGACGCGGTTGATTTCGAGCCACCGTGATAGATTGAAGGTGATATCATTCGACCAAAAAAACGTATATGTTTAATTTTATCGAGCAGTGATGTGGAAAAAAATGATTAAACTGCAGGTTAGTAAATAAAGTCGCTTGGATTGACTTAAAAAATATATTTGTTTTTATTAAGTTTTTGGAACCTAACCTCCATTTTGTACCGGCTTTGGGTATCATACAACACGGTATTCTCTAGGAACCTATCTACTGTATTATATGAGGGTTACCTGTATAAATATTATTGAGTAGAAGTGTTAACAATATATTTGTTGTAGTGTATAAATAGTTTATGAAAATATCTAAGCATAGGGTAACAATAAGAAAAAATGTGTAAGCAATTAGTTCAAATCCATGCGAATAAATAGTTCAAATTCAAAAAGAATCAGTCTGGTAAAATCATAAATGCACATCAACCATAATTTAACCCACGGATGCCGGGGTTTACAAAATTCATAAAAAAAATAGGCAAAAACGAGTGCTTCGGCATTCAAGTGTTAATATGAATATTAGTTTAAGTATATATGTATATGAAAATGAAGAGTTATTAAAGATGCTTTATTCATTATCCAAAACACGCAATTATTTAAAAAAAAAACTGATATTTGTTAATGAAGATCAAACTCAAATTTAAAATAAAAATACCAGTGCTTCAAAGGTGTTTGATTTTTCAGCGTAGCTGGTCCGAAACCATGGTATAGCAGCTATGGTTTCTAACTGAAAGCATTACGAGAAATTTGGAAACATAAAATCCTTCTGTATTTCGACAAAAAAAAATATAAGGGATTTAACGTCAACACGTTTTTCCTGAAGTGATCTACGATTAGTTTGAATTATTCTAAAATGATATTGTTCATGCATAAAAACTACACATAATAATGAAAAAAAATATATATAAAAAAAAATCTAGAATAAATAATAAATATATTTTACAATAATAACTTTACAGAAAAAAAAATTAAATCATTTTTAAAAAAATATAAAATTACTACAACATTCACATGACTACGCGGTATTCTATATACAAAATGTGTATTTATTAAATATTAATATTTAAAACTTTTCTCACTTTTAATTTTGTTCTCGACGCAAATTTGGTTACGCGTGATAAGGTTCCTACGTTAAAATCGCTGGTGTCAATGTCGAGCTGATGAGATTCCAAGGAAGCCAAAAACTTTTCCTAAAAAATAAACCACAATTAAACACCGTAAAACATTACATTAAATAAAATGATTAAACATCAAACTTACCGCATCGGTCTTACACACTGTGTTTGCCATCTGTCTGCAAAGCTGCTTTAAAAATAATGTTTTATCGACGCCCTCATCCGTAATAGTAAACGAATACAGCTTCTCTTTTAATTCTTGATTACTTCGGCACATAAGTGCGAATACTTTATGACAATCTATGAAATACGATCGAACAATATTACAAAATTCATGATACAATACCGACAAATATGATATATGATTACCATCTGATTCTTTTATATCTATAACTCGTTTAACGGTACTTAAAGGCATTAACTGTACATGTCTATAAGATTTTCCGGATCCCAATTTAGATGCGGCATGATGAAGACCGTTGATTGGGGGACTTTTGGAATTAAATACCTTAAAAAAAACACAAATTGAAATCCATTCTGATGAATTATTATTTATTTAGAGTTTATTAAAAACTTGTATTACCTTTGATCGCTTTTTACATACTTCCATTGTATCGGTGAACAAAAATAGCACTAAATGATCACCTCGTCCGGAAAGGTCTTTGGATAGTTCGACAACTTCACAACGTGCAACGAAACTTCTATGAGACGATACCAAATGTGGCTAAAAATATCATTATATTCGAACGTTAATCATATTTTCTACATTTATTTATTAAATAAATATATACTTACAGGGCAGTTATCGATTTCATTGTATATATCGAACATTTGCAGTTGTCCTTCAGTTTTTCGTTTATCTTCATTAACGTGTGTCATTATTTCACGAATGCCGACTAAAGCGGATTCCAGAGCCGAATGATCCGGATTTGATTTATTCGTATGCTTCAAAATATCTTGAATAAAAAGTATTTATAAATATATATTTGTTACAATAAAATATTTTTCATTATATTAATATTAAGTAATCCGGAAAGAAGTCCATGCTTAATTTTATCTCATAATTTATTTACAAACATCATCATCATCATCATCATAGATGCAACAGCCCACCCTCTTGTAGAGCTTCTCCATTTTATACGGTCTGCCGCCACGTCGCTCCATCTTCCAGTATGTTTCAATGATGTAGTGTCCCTCTGTACACAGTCCAACCACCTCAGACGTGGTCTTCCTTTCCTCCGGGGACAGGAAGGCATGTTAACCATAACCCTTTATGGCAGCTGACGGTCCCAGCCCACCGGAGTCTGGCCACTCTAACGACAGCTGTGACCGGTATATCCTTGTATAGTCGGTACAGCTCCTCGTTGCTTCGGATATGCCATTCTCCATCATCGAATACGGCTTCAAATATACGTCCCAGAATTCTCCTCTCCAGCATATATCCAACTGTCGCTCATCTTGTTTTATCAAAGCCCAACATTCAGATCCGTATGTTCGGTCGTGCCTGACGGGGATCATGTACCAGCTTGACTTGTTCGTACTTCTAAATTGGTTTCATTGTTATTTATAATAAGTGTACTCTACGTATCTTAGGGGATCAAGGGTTCGTCTTTGAGATATTTATTTACAAACATTATTCTAAAATATAATTACTCTCTTAACTCACTACCATTTCTAATGAAAGCTAGAAAATTTCGATGCAAAATATTAATCTAAATGATTTTTAATCTCTGATCATAAAAACAGCATGCAGTGACGAATGCGTTCTTCGTTGATTTCAGGCTTTTACTTTTTACTCTAAATAATAAAATAAAATTTATGACATAAAAACCAAAGCTGACACACAACAGAACAAAAATTCATATATCACCGTGTCTTGACACAAACTGTACTCAAACGAGAGTAAATGAAAACATGGAATTATTACCGGAATACCTAATAATTACACTTACCATCTAAAAGTAAACTAATACTCGGTAATCTTTGAACAGGTCTTATGAGTAATTCTTGTAATGTTTGTCGTCCACATTCTGGTTTAGTTTGACGTCCTTTCAAAAAGGCGTGGAATCTAAAGAATAATGATATTTATAATATGCATAAATTTAAAAAAAAAATTACAACTGTCATTATGTTACCTGGGTTTTTCTCTATCGCATTGTAAAAGCATTTCTTTCATATTTTCGAAAAAATTCACAAAAGGGGGGTACGCTTTAACTAAATCCGGTGCGTATTTCAACAAAACACGCCCTATACTAATTTCCTCGCACCAATTGTAAGATGACCATTTTAATTCTTCCAACATTTTCCTGAAATTTATTAAAATATTATTAAAATTTAGAAAAATTCTATGGGACATCATGTAAATAAATTGAACGCACCGGTGAATTTCATATATAGGCACTAGATTTCCAAATATTATCTTAAGTTCTGTATTATTTAATAAACCTTTAGTAGGATCGTCTTCATTTGACATTTCTTCGAGAGGTTGTTTAAATTTCTAAAAAATATAATCAATATAGAGCAAATAAATAATGACTTAAATATTAATAATGTGAAAAAATATTATATCTTACAGTCACGATTGTATGAAGAATTTCTACATAATTTTTTTCAGTTTGTAACAACTCCATAAAAACTTGCTGTCTCGGGCTCATAAGCTTCCTAACCGCGTCACTCACGGTAGCACATTCGACTTCTAAAAAGTGTAATATATTAATATGTTAATAATTTCACATATGGTTTTCGTGGTTAATTCGATTAAAGCTAATGACGAACCATCGAGAATGGATTGTTTTCCATCGGGGCTCTGAGTGGAATCCAATAGATTCCCGCTTAAACTAAGTAGCACGGCATCTCCGACTGATGACCGTCGTTTGTTCAAAGCAGCTTCGGCTCCACGCAATTTGCGCTTCCTAAATCGTTGCGAAGCATGCGTACCAAATGGCGTATGATTATCCGGACTTGGACTGCACGGTGGTGATGTACCACCAGTGGCGGATGTTCCACTCGATAGGGATCCTCGCGACGATCTTCTCGACGGCGACGCTTGTGCTTCCAAATACTAAAATAATCAATATTTAATAGAGTATGATCGAAATCTAATATATAAATGTATAAACATGATATTTACATCTTCGAACAAATAATCCTTTTCGTCTTGAGCTTCTTCATTTTGTACTGATATCCAAAACCATTCAGCTCTTATGACATGAGTTGTAGATGCGACTTCTGGCAACGATTGTGTATTATGTTCATCGACCACCTTGAGTGATAAAAAATATTAAAATCATCGATGTACAAAAATATATATATATATAAATATTTCAG